>PVLA01002116.1:24699-292404 GCA_004027455.1 Hydrochoerus hydrochaeris | reverse complement strand
GGGGGGGGGGGCACAATGGGCGGGGCTGGGGAAAGACAATCGGTTAGGCCACACCCACAATAACTCCCTCCAATCAGGCCCCACCACCTAATAGCCAATCAGCTGTAAGCTTCTATAATCCACCAACTTCCAAAAGCCCTACCTATGAGCAGGTGATGCTTTGAAGGCCGTCTAGATCTAAAACAAAAATACTGGATTCAGGACATTAAACTTTTTTTAACTCTTTTCTCATTAGTAAAACAGCTCCTACTTCACAGGTAGCCCAAAATGATTAACTGAGTTCATATGTGTTATGACCTTAGAAATGTTCCTGGCACATAATAAGTATGACGGGAAGGATATGAATAATAGTGTACACATGTGTTTTGTCGGTTTTTGTTGTTAAACTATCCCAGGTCAACGCGTTTTCTTGGACAAGTCAATCGGCAATTTTTGACTCAGTTATCTGATATGTGATACTAAGGTTGCTATGGACAAAAATATCTATGCAGGTTTAAATGTTACAAAATCTATGCAGAATTTCTATGTTGAAACAAGGAAAAGATGATGAAAGAAACCGAAGAAAACCTATGTTTACATTTTAGAATAACTTAATATTGTCTAAGTGCTATTCATAGCAGGTCAACAACAGCCTAACTGACCTTGCATGCCTTTGATGAGTGTCAAACACTGCAAAAATTAATGTCTTCTGAAATGTAATAAGTTTTAGAGGCTAGTTGCCTATACATTTAAGGAACTTCTAGTGACCGTGGCAGAACTGTAAAAGTTCATCCTTCTAGGGGAGGGTGCTGACATGGCTGATGCTTTCTACAAAATCTTCTGACCATTCATTTTACCTATGTTCACCTACAGCAATAGTCTTGTTTGTCCAATATTGTACAGTGCTTACTCCTTACTGTCTTGAACAAACTGTTTTTCCTTTGTTTTCTTTTCTTTTTTCCTTCCTTCTTTCCTTTTATACTGGGAATTTAACCAAGCTCCTTCACCTAAGCTTACGGCCCCAACACTTGTTTTTTCTTTTAATTTTGAGATGGTCTCATTAAGGCACTAAAATGCCCATAGGAGCTGGGCTCATTTTGCAATCCTCCTGCCTCAGCCTTCCAGAGCACTGGGATTGCAAGTGTGCACCACCACAACCAGCTAGTTTTTTTTTTCTATTACAGGTACAAACTTTTCCTTAACCTATCTACAGATTTAACATAGTCCCAATCAAAATAGTAAAAAAATAGTATTACAGATAGCAATGTTCTTGATTCTAAAATGTATGAAACTAGGAACTAGATTGACCAAGACAACTGTAAAATTTAGAAACTTCAGGGATTCATAATATTCAATTCAAAGACTAACAACAGTAACCAAATAGTCTTCATTAAGAAAAGTATACACAGGTAGATCCATATAAAGGACAAAAATGCCCCTGAATGAACCAACAAATATACAGTTAACAGATTTTCAATAGAGGTGGAAGGGCAATTCCACCTATAAATGCCAGTCTTTGAACAAAAAATATTGGAACAATCAGATATACAATGCAAATCAGGAAACTTGCAGAGATCACATTTTATACAAAACAAATTAAAATGGGCCAAAAATCTCAACATAGAAAGTAAATTATAAACAGAAGAAAAGAAAGACTTTGTGACTCTTGATAAAGCCAAAAGCTCTTAGGTATAACACAGCAAAATTCATAAGAATTTTTAAAAATGACACTTTTCACTTTATCATTACAGAGTAAATTTTCTCAAAACAAAACAAAAATACCAAGAAAATAAGCTGCCATAAAAATAACAAGCAATAGAATGGAAAAAATATTTGCAAATCACTTTTCTGTCGAAGGTGATTTTAGTTAGAATTTATTTAAAAATTACCTCTTAAAAGTCAAAAATAGCAGCAAAAAAAGAAAAAGCAGGAAAAAAATATCAATTAAAAACCTTGACAAAAGAGATACATAGATGATAAATAAGTACATGAAAAGATACTCAGCCTGGCCAATTAATAAGTCAATGCAAGTTGAAAAACAGACTGACAAAACATAAAACATCATAAAACAAAACAAAAAAATGCATTTCAATACCAAACGCTTATGAACAGTCAGGCAACTTGATCCCTGATAACTGTCAATCCCAGACCAGACTCCTGCCCAGGCTGGAAAAAATAATGCCCGAGCAGATCTTTTACTCACACCTGCAGGCACATAACATTAACAGGAAGCCAGCAGCTTCCCCATGGAGTTAGTCAGCAAGCAGCTGTCCCGCACAGCTCAACCTGCAGAAAGTTGGCTCCATGAAAAACCACAAGAGATATGCTGTGCCTGCCAGTACCCTCCTCCAGCACCCTATCAGCCAGTCCCAGACCCCCTAATAAGAGACCCAAAATTTTGCACCCCTCTCGGCAATATCCACCTCCCCTAACTAAACTCCCTTATAAAACATACTCTTTTCCCTTGCTGGGGACCAATGGTCTTTTTTTTTTTGTACCAGAAATCAAACTCAGGACATTGCACTTGCCAGGCAGACACTTATGCCACATTGAGCTACATGCTCTGTCCTCCTATGTTCCTTTCACAATTGGCCCAGTCAAGCTTGGTCTGCAATAAACTCCTTACAAGTTGCTTAAACTCTGCCTTTGTTTACTCTAATGATAACTTTCCTTAAAAACTGTACAGACATTCTGGGAAAATTTTATTTATAAATATAAATATATACTTTTCATATCACTTAGCAATTCCACACACATGCACCTATATAGTAAGGTTTCCATAGTTGTCTTTATTATCTCCAACAACTCAAAAAAAACAAAATATTGATGTGTACACACACACACACACACACACACAACCTCAAATGCATGTTAACCAGCAGAAACTGCAACCAAGAGCCACATACCATGTCATTACAAAGGAACTAGACACATACTTAAATTGCTAATAAACAAAACAAATTTTTCCTGTACCAACTGCTAATGAAAATTTGGGGAACTTTTATCCCACAGCAGCACAAAATGATAAAAGCATTCTAGAAAATATTTTTACAATTAATGAGAAATTTAAACTTACGCTTACCATACAACCTGAAAGAACCACTAATAACTACGAATACAATTTAAACATGTTCATATATACATTAAAGAGTAAAGCATTGAGCAGATATATTTATAATCACGAAATAACTGACATAATTATAATCACAAAAAAGACAGAACCTTTATCTACGACTAGCACCATACTCGATAATAAAATGCATCGGACTCTTCTTTCTCCCAAGACACTCCACCCCTCTTTCCCTCTCTCCATTTCTCTCCCCCACACCTCATCTCCGTTTTCCCCTCCCATCTCCCCTCTCCGCCATCCCTCTCTTCCTTCTGCCCCCTCCCCCCAAGCCCTTTCTTTCTTCTGACCCTCCTCTCCCCACCCACCTTCCCTCTGTCCCCTCTTTCTGTTCACGCACCCCCTTCACTCCGTCCCTCCAGCCCACATTAAAGAATTCAGGCTTCTGAGGAATATAATGCATACAACTCCTGAGACATTACATCCAGTAGACTAAACTATATTTTCAAAAGACTAAACATGTATTTCCAGGAGCCCATGAAAAAGAAGTAACTCCCATAACTTCGAAAACATTAGTTTTGTTGATTAAAATTTTTTTAATTTAAAAAAATCTTTTGAAAACACATTTTCAGAAAATTAGGAATCGTCTTGGTCCGTTTCTCATAGCTAAAACCCAGTTCCCGACACCCTTGAGTTAAGAGCGGAGGAGTTCGCTTTGGCTCTCTGCTTGCCTAAGTTTCAGCCCCGTGGCTAGACAGCTCCAAGCCCGCGAGAGGCAGGACGGCACCACTCGCTCGCCGGGCTGAGGAGGAGTTGTAGAGCCTCCGAAGTCACCTCAGTCCAGCTGCAAACTAATGCCTGCGCAGCCTCGAAGTGGGGTAAATCCCTCAGGCCTTGCCCCCAACCAATAGGCTCCAACGGTCAAAATCTACGGTGGCCCCACGGTTCAATCCTTCCAGAAGCTTCACGAGAATTCACCATGTAAACCGTAACAGGGATCTAAAGAAACAGTAACTGTGGATGGTTTAAGGAGAAGACTTGAAAATGGGGATGAGAACTGATGGGGGAGAACAGGTTAACAGGTCTTTGGAATATGAAATAGTTTCTGAAAAAAGAGTATCACTCTAGCTGGGCCTGGTGACCCACGCCTATAACTTCAGCACACTGGGAGTCTGAAGCGGGAGGATCTCTTAACATCCAGCATGGATGACTTGGTGAGATCCTGTCTCAAGCTATAAATGAATAATTAAATAAATACATAAAGCTGGCAAGTATACTATTTTGGAGGCAGATAGGAATGGAATAATGGCAAACTGGCATGGAAAAGTCATTATTATTTCAGTAAGACAAATCCAGATTAAAAGATGTTTCTCCCAAAAAAATCTAATAGGATTTCTTCAGAAGCTTCTATTTCTAGCCTCCTGCTCCCTCATGGCTTTTTGAGACAGAGTTTTGCTATGCAGAGCAGGCTGGTCTTGAACTCAGTCTGTAGCCCAGGCTGGCCTCAGACTCACAACAGTCCTCCTGCCTCAGCCTCCCAAGTGTGGGGATTACAAGTATTCAACAGCACGCTCAGCCAGAACCTTCTAATTCTAGGTCATGTCTCTGTTCAGGCCCCTGAGTGTTCTCTGAGGCAGTCTCAAATAGATTTGGAGGGTATATAAGGTTAGCATGCCTGGATTCTTTTGTGTCACATGTCCCATATACCACGCAATATGCCACTCAAAGAGGTCATTTTTCACAGTGCCTGCCTGGCAAGCCTGAGGTCATGAGTTTAATTCCCAGTACAAACAAAAAGAAAAAAAGGCCATTTTTAATTATATATCATTGCCATTATCTGCAGCAAGGTACCATCTACTCCATGTATAAACATACCAAAAAGTATAATTTGGAGTGCAAGACACAAACTGGAATTATGACTGATACAGAAAACATTTTTATAAAAGTACAAATAAGAAAGAAACATTCTCCATACCTGAAAATAAAACATCTGGGGTTAAGTAGTACAGAGATTTGGAATTCAAAAGCATATTTATGAAGCCTTAGAGAAGTCTTGAAAGTTGTAATCTGATAAATGAGAAAAATGTTATCACATCTGAGACAGGGTATAATTAGTCAAAATGAAAATGTGTTCCACAAACCAAAAGGACCACCATGGCCCCATGACAGTTAATCTTCCTTATCAAACTAGTTGAGTGGAAAGCTTCCTAATTAACTAATAAAGCACACTCCTGGTGTTTCAAGGTGGAGCATGAATTTGGAGGCTCTGTCTTCTCCGTAGTCCCTTCCTCTCTGGCTCTCCTACCGTGCTCTGCACCCCAAATCCACAAAGTGAGTGGCTTTGCCACTCTTTGCCCTTGTACTGTGGTATTCTCTTCACAGACGCCAACCTCCCCTGGATTAACACCTCTGAAACTGTGAGGCAAAAAGCAACATTTTCTTACTTACTTTGTGGGTGTCAGATACCTTATCCCAGGAATTGGAAAGTAACAAACACAACCAAGGAAAAAGACTTTTTCCTATTTCAATCAAGCAAATCTGGAGAGATATGAATCCCAGAATGTCAAAAAAAAGAAGAAAGGAAAGGAAAAGAAGAGAAAAGAAAAGAAAAGAAAAGAAAAGAAAAGAAAAGAAAAGAAAAGAAAAGAAAAGCTTTTCTCCAAAACCTTCAGTTGATATCTTTGGCCTGGAGAATAAAACACATTTAGAAAGTTCCCTGAGGTCACTCAGCACAAGCAAGCGTTTTGCAGCACTGTAGGGGAAGAAAGTTTCTCCACACAACCAATGCAGCTCTGTTGCCCTTGCATATGTCAGAGGTTTATATTATAGTTAATTAAAGATGATCAAAACTCTCTGGGGTATAGTACCACATACAGCAGGCTGGAGCACGGGAACGCCAGCTATTCAGTCATTTCACAAATAACCTCTCAGATATTTACTCTTTGTAATGGTCGCTTATGTTTTCCCAAAAGATACCTGGATAATACAACACACTTACATCTATAGTCATTCCTTCTTGAATTTTAGTCACTTAAAATTTGAAGGTGTTTTATTACTTTCTTGGGGGTTTTTCATTCTTTTTCTTTTTTTTTTCTTTTCTGACAGTACCGAGGATGAACTCAGGGCCTCACACATACTAGGCAAACACTCTACAGCTGACCCATTTTGCTTTCAAGAACTGAAATTTTCACACTGCAGTTTTCAGATCTATGAACTATTGAGTATTCCAGATATGATATCATGTTTCTCTTTGCATGGGAGACAGGTCTTCACACACTAAACTGCTGAATGAAAATTGTCAAATTTTACTCATATAGTTAAGACTAAAAGTTCTTATAAATGCTGAAAACATCACCTAAAAATTTAAACATATAAAGAACAGAATATCAAAATACAATTCATAATTTTGTTCCACATTGTATGATGCAAAAAGAATGGAAAAAGAAACAATTATGAGATATATGCAAATCCTATTTCTGTCAAAAGGAGTTGAACACAAAATATGACTGAAACTCTTCACTTTGTTCACAATAACAAAAGAGCATTATTAATTTTTGTTCCTGTAGACAGCTTGAGACTATCCTCATTAGTGAAATAAATAAGAATCATATTTATAAATATTACATTGTGTCTCTAGTGTAAAAAATGGCAAGAACTATAAAAGTAATAAAACCCAAAATGTGTAATTGCTATTGTAAAAAAGAGAGGAAAAGAAAGGGCTCTAAGGGAAATAACTGCATGTATGTTTGAGTGTGTAAAATAGATGACCATATTGCTGAATCTTTGTTGGATCTTTGAGCAGAACTCTTTGCAGTCTCACTG
This sequence comes from Hydrochoerus hydrochaeris, assembly GCA_004027455.1. NCBI lineage: Eukaryota > Metazoa > Chordata > Mammalia > Rodentia > Hydrochaeridae > Hydrochoerus > Hydrochoerus hydrochaeris. Next base: position 285,536 of record PVLA01002116.1, on the reverse strand, counting down.
ATTGAATGTCTATTATGCATCCTTTAATTCTGTAACTTGAACAACTACATCCAAGATGACAGTATGTAATTTATCAACGAGTGATTTCTTAGTGTTTTTTCTCTTTTTTTCCTTTTTGTCTTTTAGAATTCTGTATTGTTGCTACCCTTTTTTCTGTTTTGCTTTTTTTCTCTTTAAATAAAATTTTAAAAATATGTAATTGCTATTGTAAAAAAGGAAATAGGAAGTGCTGTAAAAGATATAACTGCATGTATATTTAAGTGTGTAGGATTTATAACCATGTTTGTAAATTCTTGTTGGATTGTTGAACAGATATGTTTGCAGTTTCATTGCTGAATGTCCACTTTGTAGGCTTTAATTTTGTAACTTGAACAACTATTTCTAAAAGGACAATATGCAATTTATCAACTAGTGATTTCTTACTGTTTATCCTTTTTTTTGAAATTATGTATTATTTCTACACTTTTTGTTTTTTGTCTTTAAATAAAAAGAAAAAAAGAAAAAAAAATTGTTCCATGTTGCAGTGTTAAAAAAATGGAAAAGCAAAAAAAATTGGAAAAGCAAAAGACTAAGAAAAAATATATGCAAAATATTTTTTGTCAAAGAAGTTCAATTTGGATTACAATAAAAATTCTTTACCTCAAAAGTAATAAAGCCAAAAAATTGTTTAAATGGGAATATTTCTCCACTGACAGTTGGCTGAATAAAATTAGTGAAAGGAAAATAAGTATATAAGGCAATCTTCAAAACTTTTACACACGAAGGACATGAAAATTTAAATAATGGTGATGCAATTTTACACCAACTAGAATGGCAAACACACAGCAAGCAAATTGCCTGCTGCTACCACATTCTGGTTAGGATTTGAGCATCCTCAATATTGATACACTGTGCATGATGGCACAAACAGTTAAAGACATTTTGGAAAATAGTTCTTATAAACACCTTTAAAGTAAACACTTATTTCACCCACAAATGAGATTTTTACATACTGATAAATTGAAACATGCTAATACATACATACATAGTGTAAGTAATGAGTAGAGTACTCCATTTACATTTTCTAATGAATAGAAAAAACTCAGATGCCCTTAACATGTAACTGGAACAGCACTCAGTAACAAAAATAACCAACATATTTACTTGTTTCACCTCAATCTCTTTTTCCCTCTGTTTCTCTTTCTTGGCTACTCACAGTTCTCCTCAATTTCATATACTCTCTCCTGCCTCTTCTCTTTGGTTTTTCTCTTCTATTTTTGTAACAGGAAGCTATACTATAAGGAAAGACTAAAACAAAAAATATAGACTTTAAAAAATAATAATCAACAAAAAAGTCACATCAAACAGTTTTTTAGGGGCTAAATGCACAAACTCTAATAAGTTGACTTATACAAAAAGTATCTTTCTATAACATAAGCATTTACCAAGCAGACAAAGCAAAGAACTTTCCTAATCTGAGAGTAAAACATTTGGAATTAAGAACTATTAAGGTCTGAGATTAAGAAGGGTATTTAAGAAGACCTGAATCAGGAGCTTTCAAAATGGTACTGGAAGTCAATACATGAGGATATTTTATGCCATTTGGAGTTGAGGGTAAGATATGCATTACGCAAAAACAAACACTTTCTTCATGGAAAAAATTTCTTCCACTTTGTCAGGCAACTCTAGAAGGAGAGATATAAATCATAGAATTCAATAAAAGCTTTGTCTCCAAGATGTTTATATGCTAAGCTTTCTCTCAGAGAATTCATCTAGAAGTTTTCCTGAATAAGCCCAGCACGGGTGAGGGTTTTATTGGTGAGGGTTTTAAGGGTGAGGGTTTTATGGGCATACCTGTGCTCTAAGAAAAGCATGCTTCTGTTACAACCAATGCCACAGCCTTTGTTGTACGTGTCATGCATTGCTCTACCTCAAAGGTTTTGATCATACTTATTTAGAAATGATCGAGACTCTGTGAAGTAGGATACTGCATACATACCTTTGGAGCGTGAGAGCCATACTACTAAACAGTCAGTCACTTCCCAAATAACTTCTCATTTTTTCAGTCTGTGATGGTCACTTACAATTATTCAAAGAATATCTGGAAAAGACAATCAATTGCAACCTATGTTTATTTCTCCCTGAGTTTCTTCCACTTTTCATTGAAAGGCTTTTTTAAATTAGTTTTCAGAGTTCTATTTTTCAACTTGCATAGCACAACTAGATATGGCGCCCAGACCTTCACACACACTAGGTTACAATCACTGAGTGAGACCCTAACCTGAGGTTTGAACTTTCTCAGATCTGTGAAACACTACATCTTCTCTGTATCCCGGTATATTTTCTTGCTCATGGGAGAAACACTTTTCCCTGCCTTATCCTGTTTATTTTCCCATTGTTATGTATAAAGCTCTAGCAAGTGGACTGTACTTCTCAGATGTAGTAGATGATGGGAAATTACATTTTATTTTGCAATTCATGTTTGTCATACAAATATCTGAGTTCATCTGGCTGAGTTACTCATTTTAACTCCTGACTACCACACAAGCAAAATAATCACATAGGATCGTCAACTAAAGAACTGGAAGATGATCAGTGGAGGCAGGAAAGAAAAGAGTAGGAATTACTTTTCTTCCTGAAACCCTGGGATATAATAAACTCATTTCATTTAGAGGAATTTACACTAGATGAAAAGTACCAGGTGTCTAAAGATGCATGTATGATTTTACTTCCATGTTTTTTGGATCTTTCACTGGAACAAGTTTGTTTAGACCATAATATTTTTTTTCATTCTTTATTTAAATTTCATTTTTACTCATACACGTTTGCAGTACATAAGGAAAACATTCATCACGGGAAGTTGCTACATGTACATAACATTTTAATTCTTTTTTCATCCTCTTACCCTCCCCTCCTTGTACCCTCGCTCTATCTCTTCATTCCTTTCTTTTTTGCAAGAGGTGTATCTGCCTGTTTGTTACTATCTAGCTTTAATTTTGCTCTTTAATTTGTTTATTTAATTTAGGTTTATAATATAAGAAAAACCACATGACATTTAACCTTATGTGACTGATTTATTTCACTTAATATGATGGCCTCAAGGTGCATTCAATTTCCCACAAATAGCTCAAATTTATCCTTTATAAAGAATAGTACTCCACTGTGTATAAATATCACAGTTTTTCTAAAATAGGCTGGTGTGTGCTCCTCTGTAGAGCAACCATATCTGGAAAATTATCATACATATACACAAATGTGGTAAATGTGTGCCAGAGTCTGGCTTACAAAATGGATTCCACCTACCCATATTTCCAATGAAGAGCAATTGTGTAGTCAAGAAGGTTACAAGACTTTACATGTCTCATGGACCTCACAAACATGGATAATGCTTTAGAGATGGCAAGGAGTCATAGGCAGTGTTCCAACACTCAACACTCTCATAAAGGCTTGATTCCTTTTGCAAATCCAACACCTAAGAAAAACATGACTACTCAATGGTAAGTCACATCATCAAATAACAGATATGTTCCCATGAGAGTAACTGACTACTGTCCTTAATGTCCATTACAGAGTAGTAGTTCTAAGATTTTGCCTAGTCTGGGAGACTGGTCTAAATTACATACAATATTAAAGTTTTCCCTAAAAACTATGATTTTATATATAACAGCCTGTGGGGAAGTTAAAGCCTAATATTTTCTCACACAATGTATTTTTGGAGCAAAGAAAATGAGTTGAGACTGAAGCTCTGTGAGAGCAACACGATAACACATAGGTTAGATTGCTTGTCAGAGAGAACCTGGGAAAGATACGCTGGAAAGAGTCCTGCTGGCATGAGAGTAAACCTCAGATTGCGCTCAAAAACAACTGGTGCAAAAGCTGTTAAGTCATTTGGATCAATATTTGGGGAAAGTTTGCGTAAGACATTTTTCAATCTATGTAATAGTCATGTGAGTCCAGGGATACAAAAGACTACATCTGATAAGCTAGGCAACCTGATGAAAGATCTGAGAACAAAATTATTGGAAGGGAATCTCAATAAATCTGTATTTTTTCCAGAGTAAGCATAGTTTGAAGACTATGCCTTATTAAGAAAAACGTGAAGGAATTTTGCAGACAAAACTCAACTAATGAATACTGTTATTACTGAATTATAAACAAATTTTGAACACCTGAAGAAAAAACAAATAATTCTTGGGCAAAGGAAATCATTATCCGCAATTGCTATAATAAAGACCCTAATGTGAAGTTATCAATGAAAATTCTGAGACATGTAAGAGAAAAAATATATGCATAAAGGAGAAGAAAAGGGGACAGTGGAAATATGTAAGAAATTTCCTATGAGAAGGTTCATACATACCATATTAATATAAAGGACTTGAAAGCACTACTTATAAATATTTTTCAAGAGATGATAAAACACTATAATGACAATCTATCATCAGACATACATATCATAACAGAAGTATGATATTTTAAAAGCCTGTCCTGGGGCCAGGAGTGATAGCACAAGCCTGCAACAAGAGCTACATGCTAGGCAGTTTCAAGATGTTTAAGCCCAGCCCAGGCTACTTACTGGATCCTGTCTCAATAGAAAGGGCTGGGGATAAAGTTCAGAATTCGTTAGGTTCTGTCTCAAGTACAAAACTAAAAAAGATTCCAAATTTTAAGACAAAATATCAAAAAAAAAGGAATTTAGAAGATCAATTCAGATTTCAATTAGCAAGATGAACAAATAAGTGGAAATGGAATGATGGCAATCCTATTTTATAAACAACAGTAAAATCAATGCGTATCAATGAGCAGAGACTCAGAGAAAAGCAAAATACCAGAAAGCACAACAATATAGATACGGTAGGACACAAAAGAGGGAAATAAACAAAAATATGTATAATGGGAATATTAAAAGGAGAATAAATATCAAAAGAAACAGAAAAACAACTTCGATGAGATTATACCTGAAATCTTCCCAAGTATGATAAAAATATAGTATTAATCTATGCAGGAAACTCAAAGGAGGAGATATATATATATATACATATATATATATATTTATATATATATTTATATATCTGTGTGTGAGATAGGAAAATAATTTTAAAAACTTTAACAGAAAAGCAAAAATCACATGAAGGTATCCTCTATAAGAGTAACAGCTTGCATTTCATCAGAAATCATGGATTCCAAAAGACAGTGAAGTGGCATATTCAAATACTTAAAGAAAATCTGTTTACCATTATTCACATATCTAAGATTAAAATTCTTATATAACATTAAAGCATAAAATAAACATTAAATATACTATTTGAAAATAAAATGAATAACTGAGTACCATATTGTACAATGTTAAAAGAAATGGAAAAGATATTATGAAAGAAATATATGTAAGTCATATTTTTGACAAGCATCGAATTTTTAATATAAGAAAAATTCCATCTCAACAATAATAAATCAAACAACTTGATTCAAATGAGAATATCTCTACAGACAGTTGTTTGAAGAAAATGTGTGACTGGAAATCAAGAATATGAGATAACCTTTGAACAATAAGGAAATACAAATTAAAACAAAAATGATGAAAATCTCTACTTACAAGAATGTCTAAAACTAAGCAAACCAAAAGTTTGCCGATGCTATTAAGTCTTTGGGCATCTGGAATTTTAATCCGTTGCTCATGGTGGCACAAACAATGAAGGAAATTCTGGAAAGCAATTTGTAGTAAAATCCTTTCAATTAAACTCATTATATGACACTGAAAAAGTTTCTGAATTATCAAAAAAGTAAAATGAACGTGTTTATACACACACACGGTATCAAATTTATATAAGTCCATTTCTATTTGCTAATGACTAGAACCAATTCAGATGCTGTTAACGTACAAATGAAATAGTATTCAGTAACAAAAAGAACCAGAATACTAAAACTTTTAAACTCCTCTCTTTTCACCTGTTGCTTTCAATCTCTTTCCCTCTCTCCACTCTCCTATACTCTGTACAGACTCTGCTGTCTCCTCCCATCTCATTTTTCACTAGTGTTTTTCTTTCATTAGGAAAGAATGATGGAAATAGTCCAAGACAACAGAGACACTTTCAAAGCACTAATGACATACTCAACAGTACAGTTAGTGACTCAATGCACAAACTCTAATGAATTATGACGTGGAGAACAAACATATTTTCACAAGAATAACATATCTACCAAACAGATGAAAGAAGACAAATTTTCCAAACTTAATAGTAAAACATTTGAGACTAAATATGGTAGTGCTCTGAGATTGAAAAGGTTATTTAAGAAGGCCTGAAGGAGAAGCTTTGAAAATGGTGCAGGTAGTTAATACATAAGGACATTCTATGACATTTGGAGGTTATAGCAAGGAATAAGCTATACAAAAGGGAAATATGCTTCACTGGCAAAAGGAACCCATGTTATGGTAGAAAAAAATTTCCATTTAACTCAGGCAATTTTGGAATGGAAAACATGCATCTCAGAATTACTCAAAGAAAGCTTGTGTCTTGGGGTTTCAGTTGCTAAGTCTTGTCTTACAGAAGTCAACTAGAATGATCATTGAGCAAGGACAGCATGGAGAGGGTGTGGGACACTATGCTATATGGAAAGCATGACTTGGCATGCAGCCAACACATATCTAAGGGCAATCATATGTTGTACATGTCATGTGTTACTCTCCCTCCGAGGTTTCGGTCATACTCAATTATAAATGACTGAAACTCTGCAGAAGGGCACTAGACCCAGCACAATGCATGCTAAAACTGCTGCAGTCATTCAGCAAACAATCTCTCAAATGTTTGCAATCACTAGCTGCTGATTTGTATTTCTCCTACAGAAATATAGAAAATATTATTTTGACCTGTATTCATTGATTCTCACACTTTGTACACTTCAGTCTCAGTTATAAAATTTCTTCTTGTAAATTTCTGGAACTTATGCTTTCCGTTTCTTTTCTGACAGTTTTAAAATGGAACCCAAGTCCTCACTCATGCTAGGCAAACACTATGCCACAGAGCTATAATCCTCACCAAGCTCTGAAGCTTTCCTGTGATAGTTTTCAGATTTGCAAACTATTAAGTCTTACTTCTATACTGCTATGTACTTTTTTGTTCAAGTGCTGAATGTCTTTGTCTACTTTATTCTTTTTGTTGTTCCATTGTTAAATACAGTATTAGCAATAGACTCTAGATCTAAATTCAATAGCTAACCAGGAATTAAACTTTACTTACCGATTCACATTTGTCACCCAAAGGTCGAATCCCTCTGCCTGAAGAATATCTTTCAACTCCTGACAATAGAAAAACAAGAAAATCATAAGACAAAAACTAAAGGAGACATCAGTGGACGGAGGAATGCAGAGTGGAGAAGCCTCTTCATTCTCCCATTATGGAAACGAGCAGTCATTTCAGCTATTTAGAGTGACTACATAAGATAAAAAGTGTATCATAAGTCTAAGGATCCTGGGGAAATCTGTCTACTTCTGTTTTTTCTGGATCTCTTCTCAGAAAACATTTCTTTACAGCATCCTGCTTTGTTTTTCTATTTAAAGATGTGCTATCCAGTGTATGGGCTTCAGTAGAAAAACAGACTGTGGAATATCCAAGTATGTATACACAGTAGTGGTCAGTGGATGCCGGAGCACAGGGATTAAGGATTTGGAGAGGCGGGCCTGCAATGTGGATGCCATCTCCCCCTATTGCCTGAGCACTGCAAAATGGGTACTCAAGCAATTTACAAGCCTCCATTCGTTTCACTCACCTGACACACACACGGTACAGTTTCACAGATGGCAAGAAGGCAGTGGTACTGACTCAAAACTCAAGTCACTCTTTTGATGGATAGAATTACTGCACATCCAACACCTGAGAAAAACAGTATCTATGCAGACGATGAATACCACCCTGAAAAGCAGAAATGTCCCAGTAAGAGCAACTGGCCACTATCCTCATGCCATCTCAGGATCAGGGACTCAAAGTTTATGCCTCATCATCTGTGAGAAAGGACTGAAACAGACACTAAAAAATATTCCAGTAAAATATGATTTTATTTATAAGATTGTGTAGGAATGGTCAGGTCTATCATAGTCTCAAAAACAGTACATTTTGGGTAAAAAGCATATCAGGAACTCCCAGAGATCAGTAAGATAAAACATTGGTTTGATACTCTGTCAGAGAGAACCAGGGCAATGCATCCCTAGTAAGAATTCTCCTGACATCAAAACAAACCTCCAAATCATTCCCTACAAATTACCAATGCAAAAGCATCCAACTTATTTGGGTCAAAATCTGGAGCGATTTTTGTCTATGGCATTTAAATTCTCTATCATAAATGACTGCAATTTAAGAGTCATAAGATGTGATACTTTCAAAGCCAGGAGCATATCAAAAATATCAGAAAATGAAACAGTGTAATAGAATCCCACTAAATCCACTGTTTTCATTTTTTCTTCATAAGGACCATAAGCTGAAGCTTATGCCACACTATGGAAAATATGAAATACTTCACACTGCAGAGAAAGCTTAACTAATATGGTATTATGAATGCAATAAATAAATTCACAGGACACATCAAAATGTAAACAGAACCTGTGCAGAAGGAATCTTAATCCCAAGTTACTATAATAAATGATCTAATATGCCTTATATCACAAAGCTAAAATGAAGAAAAAAGACACTAATAAGAAGTATAAGAGAGGCATATTTCTGGAAAGGAGTTGAACTTGGAAAGCAATAGAAAACTCACCTCATTAATAATAAGACAAATTGCTTAATAAAAAGTGAATATAACTCCACCAGCAGTTCACTAGAAGATATCTAGAGGCAAAATAAGTATATAATATAATCTTTAGAAGTCTCAGACATTAAGGACAATAGAACCCACACAAAAGAGTCATGCCTGTTTAAAATAAAATGAATGGTATTTACATACACATGCAGTATGCGAATTAAAACATCTCAGGTGCTCCTAAAATGTGCCTGGAATACTTTTTAGTTACAGAAAGAATCAAGATATTAATTAATTTCAATCTCTCTCCTTCTCGCTCTTGTTCACTATCTAACTCTTTCTCCCTCTTGACTTCTGGTTTTCTGGCTCTGTTTTGTCCCTTGCTGGCTCTCTCCCTCTACCTCTCTACCTTCTTTCCCCTTCCTCCCTCCCTCCCATGCTTCCTTATATTCTCTCTCTTCTTCTGTTTCCCGCCAATTTTATTGCATTATAAAATGACACCGCAAGAAAAGACCAGTGGAAAAGAAACACAGTTTAAAAAATACTAAATATAAAAAAATCATTTTGCAATGTATAATTGGGGCTCAATGCAAAACCTCTAACAAAGTTTGATTTAGAGACCAAATATATTCCTAAAAGAGTAGGGAAATTCCATGCAGATGAATAAAGAAAACACTTTGCATAGATGAGAGTAAAGCTTGTGGGATTAAGTAGTTTAGTGCTCTGAAATTCAAAAGGGTTTTAAGCAGACCTGAGGGAGAAGCTTTGAAAATGTGGCAGGAAGCAAATATCTGAGAACATTTTGTGACATTTTCAGTTTAGGATAGGGTATAAATTATACAAAAACATGACATGATGCTCAGGTCAGAGAAATATCACTGCCATGGTTAAAAAATTTCCCTACTTTATGAGGCAACTTTGGGAAAAGTTATATGAATCCCAGAAAAACTGAAAAGAAAATGGATATCTAGGACCTTTGGTTATTCTTTCCTGTCTCAGCAAATTCATACTTAATTTCCCTAAGCCAGCACAGCTCGGGGGAGAAACTGGGGGAAACATCTGTCTTCCAGGGAAAGCGCAATTCAGATGGATGCCAAAGCACCTCCGATGCTATTCATGTGTAGTACTGGCATGCGTTACTCTCTTTCAGACGTTTCAATCACAATTAAGCATAGATGACTGAAACATCTGAAGAAGGGTACCACACACAGCAGGTGGGAGGATATAAACATTGATTAAACACGAAGTCACTTGGCAAAAAAATCTCTCAGATGTATTCCATATGCAACTGATGATTTATATTACTTCACAGTGTATCTGCAAAACAAATCCCAGTTTGATCAAAATTTGTTTCTTTAGCTTTGTTCACTTTAGATTTTGAAGTCAGTTTTATTTTCCTTTGCTTTCCTTTCCTCCCCTCCCTGCCATTCTTTCACTCTTTCCTTTCTTGACAATCCCGGGATGGATCCCAGGGCCTGACACACCCATGCAAACTCTCTACCCCTTACTCATACGTTTAGCATAAGTTTTGAAATTTTATGTGGCAGTTTTCAGATCTGTGAACCATAAAAATCTTTGGTGGTTACTAGTATCCTCTCTTTTTATGGGAAAAATATCTTTCACTGTCTTGTCCATTTTTTTCCATTTTTATGTACAAAGGATTGCCAAGTGTACAGCATTTCATAGATTTAACACCTGGCCTAATATTACACCCTATCTTATTGTAATTCATGCTTTTCACCAAAGCCAAGGCACCTCTGATGCTATTCTCTGAGTTTATTCAGCTGATTGCAGACTGAGCAAAAAATCATACAGTTGTTCAATAAAGAATTGAAGAACATTTCACAGACTGAGAAATGAACATAGTATGAGAAACACCTCTTCTTTCTCGGAAGCTATTATGAGATAAACCACTGACACAAGATCAATAGAATACTGTAAGTCTTAGGATGCCTGTGTAGTTAGTCGACAGATTGGTTTTCAGTGCCTTTCCCTGGTCTAAGGGTATATAAGCTACTGTATTTATTTTTTCCTATTCTAAGATATGGTAAATGGTGTTACAACTCTGTGGAAAAAGTGAACTGGGAACACTAAAATATATGTGAACAAACACAGTAAATGGATATTAGAGGCCCTGGACTGAGGACGTGGGAGATTATGGCAAAAACAATAGATTTCCTTACCCTACTTTTTCCCAATCATGAGCAAATGTGTTGCCAAACAACTTACAAACTGCCACCATTTCTCATTCACCTGACACATATAAGTTAATAATTCAGTGTTGTAAAAAAAGACAGTGGCACTCCACCAACACTTTGTACACTGTCATAAAGGGCAGGTTCTACTGTACATCTAACATCTGAGAACATGATTATTTCCTAAAGCAAAAAAGTCCCATTGAGAATAACTGGTCACCGCCCTTAATGCCATCTCCAGATCCATCATTCAAACACCATGTTATGCTGCAGGATTATACCAAATCACAAACAATTATAAAAAGTTCCCTAAATTATGGTTTTGTTTATAAGAGTATATAGTTAAGGTCTAATGTGTTCTTAAAAATGAAGTAGTATTGGTGGTAACAGCCTTAGATGTGGTTGTAACTCCTCGCAAACAAGATAAAACATGGGTCAGAAATTTTCTCACAGAGAACAAGGGAAAGTCAATGCAAAGGTGCATCCTGGTAACAGCACAAAAAGCATTTTCTTCCTACAAATTACCACTGCAAAAGCATCCAAACTATTTGAATGAAAATCTGGAATAATTTATCCTGTGACATTTGAAAATCCTGTTAATAAATAAGAAACAGCAGCAGATTGGCAGTGGACTGGTGGGGGTGGCACTTCGCTAGCCAGTGTGCTGAAGAAAAAATTGTAATACAAAAGACCTGGAGACCTCCACCACTCACCCATCTGAAAGAAACCAGGAACATGACGAGACAGAGAAACAGCAAAAGACCTCTGACCACCAAACCAGGGAAAGTGAGCCCAGGAGAGGTAAATGTGGAGGAGGTTGAGGGCAGCAAACATGCAATATCTGACATGGCCTCATCGGAAATGAAGAAATATTTCCGTGACCTCATCAACGAATTTAAATCTGAAATTCTAACTCAGGTGAAGCAAGATATGAGAAGATTAATAAAAGAAATACTGAGTACTCCTCAAGAAAACACAAATGGAAAAATGGAGTAACCAAGAGAAAGGAGAGAAGCCTTTGATGAAGAATATAAACAAAATCTAGAATACATGAAACAGATGCAAAGAGAATATCAGGAAATTAAAAACTCCATTGAAAGCTGGCAAAACTTTAACAGAAAATAAAGACAGAATTTCAAAACTTGAAGATAGATTTGCAATGTATGATCACAAAAGGAAGGATCTCTTAAAAATAACAAGGAACCAGAAAGTAATGATACAAAGGCTAGAAGACCACAAAAGGTTTTATAACCTAAGAACAAAAGAAGTGAACAAAGAGGCAGGGACAAGTACAAATGAAATAAAAAGGCTATTCACAGAAATAATTAAGGAAAACTTTCCCAAGCACAGGAAAAGGAAATGAGATTCAGATATATGAGGCATACAGGACTCCAGCTAGCTACAACCAAAACAGATATACACCCACACCTGTAATAATCAGGATCCCAGAAATCCATCATAAGGACAGAATAGTAAAAGTGTTCAGAGAAAAGAAACAGATTAGCTATAAAGGAAAACTCATCAAAATCACAGCATACATCTCAATGCAAACAATCACATCAAGAAGAGCTTGGAGCAAAGTAATCCAAGCCCTGAAAGTAAATAACCTCCAACCCAGATTGATGTACCCTGAAAAACTGTCTCTTAAATTTAATAGAGAGACAAGACATTTCCACACCAAAGAGGAACTGGGGGAGTTCATGACCACCAATCCAATCCTATAAGGAATACTGAAGGACATTCTAAAGAGAGAGAAGAAAACCACCAGGATTCCATGAACAATAGCAGAAAGGTCTCAATGTAAGGGGCAGATGGTAGAATAAAGGAGAAAAGTAGACAACAAGGACAAAAAATAGCATAGCAGAGATGAGGCAAAGAAGACTGGCTATATCGCTGTTTTGTCTTGACTGATTTTATTTGAATCTGGTAGGCTTGATAGTATCAATTCTGAGAGTAGAGGCAACTACTCTGAAGATGACAAGATTCAATAGGATACCCATTCTGGTTCGATGATTAAATTGCCTTTGAAGTCCTATAATGTCTCCAGTGTTTGGTTTTTATTAATAGTGTTATTTACTGCTATGTTTAATTATACTATGTCTGATGATATAGACAATTTTATTGAAAATAACAGGAGACATCATAGTAATTACGGTAGATCACCTAGTATTGTGGTTTTATAAGTCCTTTTCATGTTTCTCTAGGAATTTGAACTGTTGACTTGCTTTCATTTGTTTCTCCCACTAATACAGAAAGGCTAGGTATACATGTAGAGACTGATACATGTATAAAACTTCTAAACAGTTTACGAGAATTGATTATAGTTATTGTAAAGAAAAAAAGAGGAAAAGAAAGTATTCTAAAGGATATAACTGCATGTATGTTTAAGTGTGTAAGTTTGATAACCATATTACTAAGTTTTTGTTGGACAAATGAACAGAGCTGATTGCATTCTCACTGTTTAAATGTTCACTTTGTAGGCTTTACTTTTGTAACTTGAACAACTATTTCTAAGAGGAAAATATGTAATTATCAACTAGTAATTTCTTACTGGTTATTATTTGTGGTTTATGTTTTTGAAATTTTGTATTATTTCTATCCTCTTTTTGTTTCATTTTTTTTCTTTAAATAAAAATTTTTAAAAAATAAGAAACAGCAGTAAAGAAACACAAAAACCCATATCCAGAATGACAACATATTCAAGGTTGTGGTCTAATACAAAAACATAAAGAGATTTCACTCTGCAGAGCATGAAAATAATATCAAGAATATAATATAGAAATTCACAATATATAAAAAAACTAAAAAATTCTTGGGAGGAGGAAAATATATATTAGAGTTATTAAGATGAATTCTCCAATGTGACAAAGTTTCACTAAAAATTCTGACACACGTAAGTCAGAAATATATATATATTCTACACAGGGAAGAAAGAAAAAGGACAGTGAACAACAGAAACTTCTTCAACAGTGTACAGATAAAATGTAACAACATAAACACCTCTATGCAAGTAACATGTATTATCACAGTGAATCAAATATTATTTGAATAAAAGATGTTTGAAAACATTTTACCAGATATGTCTATCATACTCTAAATTTTTTAAAAATATATTCAGGAGACAGTGTGATGATGCATGCCTACAACTGCTGGGCAGAATGCATATTTATGAGTATCAAAAATCAAGCCCACCTGTACCACACTATGAGATGTAGTCATAAAATACAGTGAAATGAAAAAGGATGGGGACATAGCTCAGAATTCCTTGGATTTAACTTTAGAACCACAAGAAGAAAATAAGACTATTTGAAACATCAAAGGCATAATCTCTGAAATAAAGAAATTGCTAGGGAGGATCAATATTAGATTCAACTGGCAGAACAAAGCATAACAATTTAGAAAGCAGAATAATGATCACACTATTTTAAAAGAAAACAGTGCAATATTTGCATAACAATGAGGAGACACTCAAGAAATATGTGGAACATCAGGGGGCAAGACAACCCATAATTCATGAGAGGTGTCTTCCTTACTTTTCCATCACTGAGACAAAATATCCTCACCAACATCTTAAAGGAAGGGACACTTATTTCAGATCATGGTTTGGTCTATGATCAGCTGGCTCCAAGGCAGCAACAGAATGAGAGAGGGACATGGTTGAGGAAAAGGTGCTCAGCCCATGGCAGCCAGGAAATATTGAGTGTACAGGGAAGCCTGGAACAACTATACACACTTCCATGTCATGATCCCAGGAAAACATCTCCAACCCATGAATGTAGCACCTGCAAGACCAATGACTTCCACACATCTGAGAATGTTGGAGGATGCTTCATATCTCAATCATACTATTCTGAGCACAGGACCCAAAGTCACATGTACACTTCAGTGTGCCAAATGCCTTTAGCCCATTTCTAAAATGCTGACAAAATTTCAACAGTTTCAGCATTGCTGAAAAGTGCAAATCTAAGATGTCCTCCGAGATTCAAGGCAAACTCTTAAATGTTAGCACCTATACAAATCAAAAAGAAAATCATATGCTTCCATATCTTTATATGCTCCCATAAAAAATACAATGAGGCAAGATGAACATTACCATTGCAAGAGGCTAGGAAGTAACTGGATAAAATAAGACTGTGTCCCAGTGGGGAAAAAATTAAACGTTGTAATTCTGTGCATAGAACCTGGGGAGGGACCTGGAGGTTTAGCTCAGCAGCGTAAGTGCCTGCGTGGCAAATGTGAGGTCCTGAGTTCAATCCCAGGTATCAAACCAAAAAAAAGTAAAAAAAAAAGAACCTGGGGAAAGTTGTGGAAAGATATGAGGTCTAAAAGCTTGTTCAAACTAGGTGTGGTAGCACATATCTCTAATTTCACCATATGGGAGGCTAAGGCAGATGATTGTCACAAGATTGAGGCCAGTCAGGGCTATAGAAAGAATTCAATGTGAGCCTGAAATATACTATGAGACTTTGTAATAAAAAAAAAGAAAAAGAAAAAATAAAGGAAAATAAAAGCCTTCCCTGGAGCACTGTCTATTGTAGACTTCCTGGCTTCTCTCTTAGAGGGTTTCAACTCAATGCATGTAGCTCTCCTCAGCAGGAATTCACATGCCCAAAATGTCCAACTTCCTGTGTTCACAAATGCCCTTTCAGCATCACCCTCACAACTTCACACAAAACTCTCTCAGGCTGACACTGTTTTGCCTCCCAGGCCTTCATCTGAAATCTGAGTGGAAGCTTCCATGAGCCTATAGTTATTGCATTCTGCATGAAATCAGCACCATTTGCATGATACCGAGGCATCCTGCCCATGCAAGCAGTAGCCAGGCTCTCTTGCATCATGGCTCCAGAGGCTTTTGAATATCTGGGAAACTGAACTGCAGGAAGTTCTCTCCTTCCTGGGTCCTGAGTGAGTTGGGTTCTCTGGGCTGTATTTTCAAGGCAGTCTTTCACTTTTGCAACTTTGAACCTGCTTATTCAGGAGGTGCCCTCAAGAAATCTTTCCCACTCTTCTGAATCAAATTAATGTACTTGATTTTGATGCTAGGACTTTGTTTCAACCAAGTTCTTAATAGCTTCAGCTTCCTTGATGTTGAAACAAAAAACTTTTTAAATGGGTTCTTTGAACCTCATTCACACTGCAATCACTCTAAAAGCCAAGGGAAGTGCTCATGGTATCCTCTGAACATGTTGCTGACTTGAAATTTGTTCCACCACAATAATTAGTCTTTGCCCTTAAAGACAGTCTCTTCCAATGTTTCAGCATATGGGCAAATGCAGACAAATTTTCTCCCACAAGGTAAAATACATGGTCTCAATTCCAAATGACCTATAAGTTCTTTTGGTCCAATTGAAATCACCTTAGCCGAGTCTTTACTGTATTTGTTTCTATGAGCAGGTGCTATGAAATCTAATGAGACATTCACACCTAGCATTGCTTACTGCTATTTTGGGCATCTTAACAACTTCCTGAACTCATCCTCGAAGCCAGCTACAAAGGCTTCTGAACCTCATGGGAGGTGTACATATGGCAACACTCTCACCCTTTGTACCAATATGTGTCTCTTTCACTTTTATCTTGCTAAGACATAATTGACCCCCATAGTTAAAGGAAGAGAGGTTTATTTGGCTCCCAGTTTCAAAAACTTCAGTTTGTGACTGGCCAGCTCCAACCCAGAAACCACATGGTGAAATGTCCTGTCAGATACACATTCTTCCTCCCAAAGTAGCATGGAAAATGAGATGAAAGAGAAGGCCCAGAGAAGAGTGAGATAGCCCTTCCAGGTCAGACTCCTAGTGACTCACCCCAATTAGACCCTACTTTCGATCATTGCCCCATCTAATCAACTTCCACACATGAGTTGTAGTGAAAGATACAATCTCAATCTCAATCTCAATATCTCTCTCTTTCTCTCTCTCTCTCTCATCTGTATATTTTTTTCATTGTCTCCTTATATCTCTACTCTGCCTAAGTTCTGTCCTTACTCATGTGTCTCTTCTCAGTTTTCCTCTTAAATTTTTTTCTTTATGAAGTAACACTGTAAGAAATATCCAACGCAAAAAATAATTTTGAAAATACTAGAAATATATCAAAGAGTATAATTAGAATCACAATAGACAAAATTTAGCAAATTATTTCATAGAGAGACATATATAAAAGAATAGATCAATCAAGCACACGTGAAAGAACAGCCTGCCAAGCCAAGAGTAAAATGCTATAGATTACGTAGATTTGAGGTCTGAGATCCAGAAGGATATTTTAGATGGTCTGAAGGAGAAGCCTTGAAAATGGTATAGGAACCTAATATACGATGATATTTTATGAGTCTGGAGTTTAGGAGAGGATAAAATATGTACAAAAATGCTGCATAGGTAGAAAGAACACCATAGCCATGAGAGAAATCTTTTCCCCATTTCATCAGGCAGTTTTGGAAAATAGATATGAATCTCAGAAGATTTCAGAGAAATCTGCAGGAACTCCAGGTCTTAAATTCTAGCTCAGTGAATTGATCTAGGCAATTCCCTAACCTAGTCCAGTACTGGAATGGCTTTTCAGGAAGTCTGTGTTCTAGAGAAAGCATGATTCTGTATGTAGTCAATATAGTGACACTGAATATGTTGCACCATAATGAGTTAGCCCCTCACACGTTTCAACCATAAAGATCTGAGATCCTGTGGAGTAGGGTACCACAAAGCATGCAGGAGGAAAGGGGCACCATTGTCTATGCACTTGGTAAATATCCACTCAGATATTTTCAGTCTGTAACCAATGACTTGTATTTTGTTCAAAGGAGAACTGGAAAACACTTCTCATTTTTATCTGCATTTTTTTTCTCAAATATTATTCACTGTAATTTTGAAGTACTTTTTGTTAGTTCCTGTAGCTTTTTTCTTTTTCTTTTTCTTTTTTTTTTTTTTTTGATAATTCTTACATGAAACCTAGGGCCTCACCTTCTAGGCAAGTACTCTGCCACTAAGACACACCCCAATCCCAAAGTTTGAAAATTTCAGGCAGCATTTTTCACATCAGTTAACTATTAAATCTTCCCTGTACACTGGTATATTCTCTTCCTATGGGACAAATATCTTTATTTGTATCATCATTGATCTTTTCCCTACTGTTGGATATAAAGTCTCAGAGGTCAACTGCACTTCCCATATCCAATTACTAACCAGGAAATAGACTTTATCTTAACAATTTATGTTTATGATGAATGTCTATGTTCACCTGACTGAGTTATTCACTTTAACTCCTGACCACAGTATAAGGAAGAAAATCATATAGGATCCTCCACTAAAGAACTGGTGGATGATCACTGAAAGCAGGAAATAATAGAGTTGAAATCATTCTACTTCCTGAAACTATTGGATATAATAAATTCATTTCACTTACTCAGAGGAATTCACACTAGGTGAAAGTATAATTGGTGTCTTAGGATGCCTGTGTAGTTTTACTGCCTTGGTTCCTGAATCTATTGAAAAAGTTTACCAAGAGTAAACTCTCTCTCTCCCTCCCTTCCTCCTCCCTCCTGCCCTCTCTCCCTACAGATATCAGAACAAATATCAAATAACCTTCTCACAAATATGTAGTGAATAACATCCACATTATTTGGATAAAAATTAGGAGCAATTTTTGCCTATGACATATGGACTTCTGTGTAACAGTCACCTGTAATAAGTGTCAGTTAACTAGGAGTGCTAAAAAGACTATTCTGAAGTCAGGAGTGGCAGCATTTGTTTGCAATCCTCGCTACACAAGAGGCTGAGACAGGAGGATATAAGTCTGAGCCCAGTCTGGGTTTCTTACTGACTTTAAAATTCAATCAAAAGGCCTGGGATAAAGCTAAATTCCTTGACTTCCATACCTAGCAGTAAAAGAATAAAAGCATATGCTTAAGTCTTAAGGGACAATCATTGAAATAAGGAAATTAATAGATTTATTGATATTAGATTTGAACTAGCAAGGTAAGGAATGTATAATTTGAAAACAGAAGATGGAGATACTATTTTATTAAGAACAGACAGTAAAATGAATGCACAAAAATGAGTAGAGCCTCAGAGGAAAGTAAATCAGCAAAAAGCACAACAAAATGCATATAGCAGGAATATTACAAGGAGAGGAAAGAGGAAAAGAAACACAAACAGATATAATGAGAATATTACAAGGAGAAGTAAGAGGAAAACAAATGGGAAATATTCAATCATAGCTAAAATTTTTCCAACTAGAATGAAAATATTATTCTATGCAGGAAAATATGCAACCAAGTCAAAGAAGGATTGACGCAAATGTAGATAGAGTATAGTCCATCTATATATGATATAAAAAAAGAACTTTGAAAGCTATAACAGAAGAGCAAAAATTGCATAAAGGTATCCTCTATAAGATTAACTGCTGGCATTTCATCAGAAAGCATGGAGTCCAAAAGACAGCAGGGTACTGTAGTAAAAATTTTGTAAGAAAATCTGTGTGTCAATATTCATATATGTAAGATTAACACTCTAGTTCAGCACTGAAAGCACAACATGTATTAAAAGTCAAACTATCAAATTAAAATCAATGATTGTGTTCCATATTGCACAAAGTTATACAGAATGGAAAAAGCCTATGAAAGAAATATGTGAAGACAATTATTTGTCAAAGGAGTTGACTTTGTAATACTATAAAAATTTCTTCTACTCCACAATAATAAATCAAAATACTTTTTCAAAAGGGAAAATATTTCCACAGACAACTATTTGAAGAAGATATATAACTGGAAAACAAGTATATTAGGCAACCTTTAACACCCTTGAACAATAAGAAGGTGCAAATTATAGCTAAAATGATACAAACTACACCTAAGACAATTTGTCACACTAAGCAAACAAAGAGTCAAGTGATCCCACATACTGGTAAGGATTTAGTCCTCTGGAATACTAACACATTGTTTAAGATGGCATAAAATAAGGTTATTCTGGAAAATGGTCTGAAATTTAAAAAAAAAAGCATCCAAAAAGTACTTACATGTCAAAATTAAGATGAACTTGTTTACATATGCATACTGTACCAAATGTGTACATTAACTGCATTTACAATAGCTAAGGAAAAGGACTCAGAGGTCCTTAACATATACCTGGAATTCTATACAGTGTTTAAAAATACCATGATGTCAATTCCTTTCAATTTCTCTTTTTTTTCTTTTGCTTTCTTACTCCCCCTGACTCTCTTCTAGAATCAGCATGTCTCTTCTATTTCCTCTCTTTAGCTTTTTTGTAACTTGTTTTCTTTCTTTATTTTTTGAATTGGGAAGGAACACTATAAGAAAAGTCCAATTGAAATGACATATGCTTTAAAAAAAACAGTTCAAAATGTCACATCAAATGGTATGATTTGTAGTTCAGTGTAAAACCTTTAAGAAAATATGGCTTAGAGAAAAAAAAATATTTCTAAAAGAATAGGTGTGTTTTAAGGAGATGGAAAAGGAAGATCTTTTAATAGAAGATGGAAGAGGAAGATCTTTTCATAGAGCAGTGATGACGAACCTATCAGAGACGAGTGCCCAAATGCAACCCAAAAGCCACATATTTATCACACAGTGCCAACACTGCAATTCAACTTGAACAACAAAAATTTAGCTCAGGAAAAAAAAATCAACTCATATATTAGCATCTTTTGTTTTAGAAGAAAAACACAGTAACATGTATGTCATAGGTTCATCACCACTTCCTTAAAGACTAAAACATTTGGGATTAAGCAGTATCAAGAACTGAAATTAAGGAGGCTATTTAGGAAGACCTGAATAACATGATTTGGCAATATTGAGACAAGCTACTACATAAAGACATTCTATGATGTTTAGAGATTAGAGCAGGGTATAAATGAAATGAAAATAGTACATTTCTCACAGACAAAAGGTTCATAGTAAAATATTTTTTCCCATTTAAATCAGGGAACTTTGAAAAGAGAGATTTGAATCCCAGAACTGAAAGAAACTTTTCATCTAGAGCCTTCACTTGCTAAGTTCTGTCTCAGAGCAGACTTCTAGATAATTCCCTGAGCAAGCTCAGCACAGAGTAGGATCTTGGGGGACCATATGTGCTCTAGGACAAGCATGTCTCTGCATGCAGGCAATGCACTGCGGAAGTCATTCATGTTATGCAGATATCCGCCACTAGGCTGTTAAACGAATTGGTTGCTAAATGAGGAATTGTATATAGTTTGTACATTATAATATTCAGAACAAAAAAATGGTCAAAAGAAATTCCAAACATGACTATGTTTTTATCTGCATAACTCTTAAATGCAGTAAACAGTGAGGAATAACAACATAAAAGTACAGCACTGTACTGTACAATCAGCAAAAATTACAGTAATACACAAACAATGTGTACTGTAAAAAAGGACATTAAGGCTCCATAACAAGAAGTGCAGAACTAAATACACAAAAACATGTATGGTAAGTTCAAGTTATGGAGCAGAAGCCCAAACAGGCATTAAACATGTAGGCCATTAAACAAAGAATATCTGTACATTTTATGCATTACTCTCCCTCAGATGATGCAATCATGTTCAAAAATAAATGATTGAAACTCTCTGAAGGAGGGTACTGCACACAGCAAACTGGAGGATAAAATCACTGCATAAGCAGTCAACCATTTTGCACATGACCTGTCATATGTTTTCAGCTTGGAACTGGTGACTTGTATTTATTCAAAGGATATCTAGAAAGCATACACCCTTATGATCTGCAGTCACTGATTTTTAACATAAGCACTGAATTTTTTATGCTCAGTTTCTAGAGTTTTTATTACTTTTTCTTCCTATTCTTTCTTTTTTCTTTGAACAGGCTGATGCTAAATACAATAAATTATTGCCATCTTTTCATCCAAATTTTGAAGTATTCTAGTGGTAGTCTTCAGATCTATAAAATATTAAAACTTTCTATCATGTTATACAGTTTCTTTAAGTTGAGAAATAACTTTGCCCACTTTATCTTTTTGTTTTTTACATTGTTATGTAAAAAAATTAGCTTGTAAAGTGCAGTTCTAAATTCAGTAGCTAACCAAGAGTTCAACTCTACTTACCGATTCACATTTGTCACCCAAAGGTCGAATCCCTCTGCCTGAAGAATTTACTTCAACTCCTGACAATAGAAAAGCAAGAAAATCATAAGATAAAAACTAAAGGAGACATCAGTGGACGGGGGAATGCAGAATGCAGAAACCTCTTTTCATTCTCCCACTATGGAAACGAGCAGTCATTTCAGCTATTTAGAGTGACTACTTATGATCAAAACTGTACTGTAAGTCTAAGGATCCTGGAGAAATCTGTCTACTTCTGGGTTTTCTAGATCTCTCCTCAGAAAACATTTCTTTACAGCATCCTGCTTTGTTTTTCTATTTAAAGATGTGCTATCCAGTGTATGGGCTTCAGTAGAAAAACAGAATGTGGAATATCCAAGTATTTATACACGGTGGTGGTCAGTAGATGCCGGAGCACGGGAATTAAGGATTTAGAGAGGCGGGCCTGCAATGTGGATGCCATCTCCCCCTATTGCCTGAGCACTGCAAAATGGGTACTCAAGCAATTTACAAGCCTCCATTCTTTTTACTCACCTGAAACACACACGGTACAGTTTCACAGATGGCAAGAGGGCAGTGGTACTGTCTCCACACTCAAGTCACTCTTTTGATGGATAGAATTACTGCACATCCAACACCTGAGAATAACAGGATCTATGCAGATGATGAATACCACCCTCAAAAGCAGAAATGTCCCAGTGAGTGCAACTGGCCACTTTCCTTAATGTCATCTTAGGGTCAGGGACTCAAAGTTTGTGCCTCACCATCTGTGAGACAAGACTAGAACAAAGACACTAAGAAATATTCCCCTAAAAATATGATGTTATGTACAAGACTGTACAGAAATGGTCAGGTCTAACGTGGTCTCAAAACCAGTATATTTTTGCTTAAAAGTGTATCAGGAACTCCCAGAGATCAATAAGATAAAACATTGGTCTGATATTCTGTCAGAGAGAACCAGGGAAATGCATGCCTAGTAAGTGTTCTCCTGGCATCAAAACAAACCCCCAAATAATTCCCTATAAATTACCCATGCAAACACACCCAACTTATTTGGCTCAAAATCTGGAGCGATTTTTGTCTATGGCATTTAAATGCTCTATCATAAATGACTGCAACTGAAATGTCCTGAGGTGTGATACTTTCACAGCCAGAAGCATTTCAACAAAATAAGAAAATGAAACAGTGTAACAGAATCCCACTAAATCTACTGTATTCATTTTTTCTGAATAAGGACCATAAGCTGAATCTTATGCCACACTATGGAAAATATGAAATATTTCACACTGCAGAGAAAGATTAGCTAATATAATATTACAAATGCAACAAATAAATTCAAAAGCCACATGAAAATGTAAACAGTACCTGTACAGAAGGAATCTGATCCCAAGATACTATAATAAATGATAAAATATGTCATATCAAAAAGCTAAAATGAAGAAAATAGACACTAGTAAGTAGACAAGAAGCATATTTTTGGACTGGAGTTGAATTTGTAATACAATGGAAAACTGTTAACCTCAATAATAATAAATCAAACAGCTTGTTTAAAAGTGAGTGTAACTCCATGGGCAGTTCAATAAAGAAAATATTTGGGTGAAAAATAAGTACATAAGGCATTCCTTAAAATTATACATAATAAGAAGAGATAAATTAAACTTACATGATGTAGTTATACACCTAGAAGAAAAAAATGATACGAAGTAAACCAAAAATCTGCTAGTACCACACACTGGTAGAGATTTGGACAATAGGAACAATAGTATGTTGTTAGTTTTTGCAAAACCTATTAATGCCACTGAGGAAAAGCAATCCTATGGACACTTTGAACTTTACAATACAATTAAAAAATTAGAATCATAACTATTTAAACATTAAAATGATTTTTCCACAAACATACTGCATCAGAATTTAAAGAACTCAGTTGCTCTGGACATGGGACTAGAATACCCATCCGTTTTACAAATAAGCAGCACATTGATTACTTACAGTCTCTCTTATCTGTCTCACTCTTGCTCTTATTCTTGGTCTTGCTCTCTCTCTCCCTCTCTGTCTCTGTCTCTGTCTCTGTCTCTCTCTCTCACACACACACACACACACACACAGCCACACAGCTCTTGCTTGTCTTAAGGTTTTCTGGCTCTCTCGCTCTCACTTCCTCTGTTCTTGTCCCTTGCTGGCTCTCTCCCTCTGTCTCCCAGTCTTGACTCCCTTTTCTTCCTGTTTTTTCTCTCCTTTTTCTCCCCTCTCTTCTTCTCTGTATCACTCTAGTTTGGTTGTATTATGTAGTAAGACTATTTAAAAAATCAATGAAACATATACATGCTTTATTTTTTTAAAAAATTTGTATCACAGAGTTTAACTTAGGATCACTGCAAAAACTCCAAATGCCTATGATGTAGAAAACTTCTCTAAAAGAATAGGAAACTTTCATGCACATAGGAAAAAAAAAGCTTGCATACTTGACAGTAAAGCCTGTGGGATTAAGCAGAGTCTTGGTATGAAATTCAAAAGGATCTTTAAGAAGGCCTGAGGGAGTAGTCTTGAAAACTGTGTACGAACTTAATACATGAGAACATTTTCTGACATTTAGAGTTTAGGCTGTGATATAACTTACACAAAAACAAAATACACTGCTCAGTTAAAAGGATCAACACTACTGTGATAGAAGATTTTCCCCATTTTATCAAGCAACTTCGGAAAAAGAGATATAAGTCCTAGAAAAACTCAAAGAAAACAGTTACCTAGGACTTTCATTTATGTGGGACCTTCAGCTGCCCAATGTTGGCTCAGAAAATTCATGTAGATGTTCCCTAAAATAGCCCAGATCACAGGAGAGTTTTGGGGGATATCTGTGTTCTTGGTAAACAGAATACAAAAAATGTTACTCTGATACCATTGGTATGTTGCACATGTCATGCGTTACTCTCTCCCAGAGGTATTAATCATATTTTATCATCTATGACTGACAGTCTCTGGAGAAGGGTACCACACACAGCATGCTGGAAGATGGTAACATTGCCTAAATAGTCACTTAGGAAATAACTCCTCAGAAGTTTTAGTCTGTGACTGGTGATTTGTATTTCTTCAAAGAATATCCAGAAAACAAATCCAAGTTTGATCAAAAAGTAATGTTTCTTAAAGTTTTTCACTTAGGTTTTCTTTGCTCCCTTAGTTTATGGAGTGTTGTGTCTTGTCTCCTCTTCCTCACTCCCTTTTATTCCCACAATCCTGGTATGGAACCCAGTGCTTCACACATGGTATGCACTCTTTGACTCTTACCTATACACTGAGCACAATGTTTGAAGCTTTCTGGGTCAGTTTTCAGATATGTCAACTATTAAGTCTTCCCTGCTTCCTACTATGATCCCTTTGTATGGAAGAAATATCTTTTCCTACCCTGTACTGGTTTTTCCCATTATTATGCACAAAGCATTAGCAAGGTGAATACATTTCCCTCATTCAACATCTAGCCCAGAATTGTACCCTATCTTATCTATTCATGATTGACACCCAAAGTTCTTAGTTCATATGCTTGAGTAATTTACATTAACTATGGAAGACAGAGTAAGCAAGAAAAGCACAAAGGATCCTCAAAAAAACTAGAGAATGTTCTGTGGGTGGATGAATAAATAAATATAGTAGAAATCCCTTCTTGCTGGGAACCTATTGTGAAATAAACTTTTCTTTGAACTGGCTAAAAGTGCTTTATACAAGGTCAAAATTATACCTGAAGTCTAAGGATACTTGTGTAGTCTGTCATGAACTTGGTTTTTAAAGTCTTTCCCTGGAACAAGTTTATCTAGGTCATGGTATTTATTTTTCTATTCTAAGAAATGCTACAAGGTGTTGCAACTCTCCGGAAACAGTGAATTGCAAAGATTAAAATATGTGTAGAGAAACATAGTAAGTTGATGCAAAAGGTTTAGGATTGACAACGTGGGTGATTATGGCCAGTACAATGGATTTCCTTTCCTCTTCTTTTCCAATAATGAACAAATACATTGTTAAGGACCTTAGAAGTCTGCCACAATTCTCATTTACCCAACACACAGGTTAAAATTTTCAGTGTTGGCAAAAATCAGAGTTGTGACCCAACACTCACCCTAGTGTCATACAGCCAGTCTAAAAAATACATCCACCACTTGAAATGAACATAGTCAACTCACATGATGAGTGCAATTCTCAAACATCAGGAAAGTCTCAATGAGAGTAACAGGTCACTATACTTATGGCCCTACTCAGATTAGTGATTCTAAATTTGCACCTGGGCTATATCACAGGTAATTAAAAACAATCCCTTAAAAAACATGATTTTATTCATAAAAATGTATGGGAAAGTTCTAACATAATTTCAAAAACAATATCCTTGTAAGCTCTTTAAATGGGGCTTAAACTCCCTGACAGCAACATGTTAAAACAGTCACAAATTATGTCAAGAGAGAACCATGGAAAGTCATACCTAGCAAGAGTCTTACTGATACCTGCACAAACTCAAAGCCTTTCCTCAAAAACTACCAATGCAAAAGCAGTCAAATTATTGGGACCAAACTTCAGAGCAATTTTGGTCTATGACATTTGAAAAAAAAAAATATATATATATATATATATAATAAAGAACCATGGAAGAGAATCACAAAAACACATTTTTATGATCTTTGCAATGACCATATTCTTAAGGCTTTATATAATACAAAAGTATAAGAAATTTAACACTGCAGAGATCAAAATGGTATCATGACTGTAATACAGAAATTCATAACATGCAATAAATCTAAATGATGCCACTAAAGAGGGAAAAACTTACCCAGAGTTATTAAAATAAATTATCTAATGTGTCAAGCTTCTGATAAAAATTTTGATATATGTAAGTCAGAGAAAAATATATTCCATATATGAAAGGGAGAGTTCACATCAAAAACTTCTTAGGTGTGTGCCCAGATATATTATATCAAAGTAGTGACCACTTAGCAAACAATATTAATATTTTGCAAAAGTAAAAGAACATTGTTTGGGGAATAAAGTGTCTTCAAATGATAATGATTCACCCGGCATGTACACGATAATAGGAATATAATTAAAAAATTATTTTGGAGATGAATGTGTTAGAGCATGCCAATAATCACAGATACCCATAACGAAGATTCATGAAGGTCATAAATTAAGCCCACCTATACTA
Organism: Hydrochoerus hydrochaeris; assembly: GCA_004027455.1. NCBI lineage: Eukaryota > Metazoa > Chordata > Mammalia > Rodentia > Hydrochaeridae > Hydrochoerus > Hydrochoerus hydrochaeris. The sequence goes on along the minus strand of PVLA01002116.1, from coordinate 258,399 downwards.
TATTGTGAGATACCATCTCAAAGAAAATCAAAACTGATGGAGATGCAGTTCAGATTTCTTTAAAACAATCAACCAACAAAATTCTGAAGCTCAAAGCACAATTATTGAAATGAACAAAGAATTAATAAGGGGAATCAGTATAAGGTTTGAATTAGCAGGACAAAGAAGAGGCTAAAAAGCAGAATGATTATTATGTTACTTTATAAAGAACACAAAAGAAAATGAGTGCATAACAATAAGGAAGACCTCAGAAATATGTGGAACACAAGGGGGCAAGACAACCCATACACTATGGGAGGTGTCCTCCTCACTTTTCCATCACTGAGACAAAATATCCTCACCAACATCTTAAAGGAAGGCATACTTATTTAATATCATGGTTTGGTCTATGGTCAGCTGGCTCCAAGGCAGCAACAGAATGAGAGAGGGACATAGTTGAGGAAAAGGTGCTCAGCCCATGGCAACCAGGAAATAAGAGAGAGTATAGGGAAGCCTGGAACAACTATACACACTTCCATGTCACGATCCCAGGAAAACACCTCCAACCCATGAATGTAACACCTGCGAGATCAATGACTTCCACACATCTGAGAATGTTGGAGGATGCTTCATATCTCAATCATACTATTCTGAGCACAGGACCCAAAGTCACATTTACAGCTCAGTGTACCAAATGCCTTTAGCCCATTTCTAAGTGCTGACGAAATTTCAACAGTTTCAGCATTGCTGAAAAGTGCAAGTCTAAGATGTCCTCTGAAATTCAAGGCAAACTCTTAGATGTCAGCTGCTAAAAAATCAAAACAAAAATTATACACTTTCAAAATAAAGTTGGGGAGGCCAGGGATTTAGCTGAGCGGCATAAGCTCCTGCCTTGCAAGCACTTTGAGTTCAATTCCCGGTACCAAAAAAAAAAATTAAATAAACAAATAAAAATAACATTCCAATTGCAAAAGGGAGAACAAGATGACAGAAAGAAATTAGAGCAAACAAGACTGAATTTCAGCAGGGCAAAAAATTAAACCCAGTCAGTGCGTGCACAGCATCTTAGGAAAATGGACATCATTTAGATTTATTGCATGTTACGAACTTCTGTATAAAAGACTACCCAAGCTGAGTATTGTGCCATGTGCTTTTAATCAGAGAATTTTGGAGGCTAAGACAGGAAGATGTTGCAAGTTTGAGGCCAGTCTGAGCTACATAGTGAGTTCAAAGCTAACCTGAAACATACATCAAGTCCCTGTCTTTAAAAAAAAAAAAAAAAGGAAAATAAAAGCCTTCCCTGGAGCACTGTCTATTGTAGACCTCCTGGCTTCTCTCCTAGAGGGTTTCAACTCAATGCATGTAGCTCTCCTCAGCAGGAATTCACATGCCCAAAATGTCCAACTTCCTGTGTTCACAAATGCCCTTTCAGCATCACTCTCACAACTTCCCACAAAACTCTCTCAGGCTGACACTGTTTCACCTCCCAGGCCTTCAACTGAAATCTGAGTGGAATCTTTCACGAGCCTATAGTTATGGCATTCTGCATAAAACCAGCACCATGTGCATGACACCAAGGCATCTCTGCCAGTGCAAGCAGTAGCCGGGCTCTCTTGCATCATGGCTCCAGAGGCTTTTGAGTATCTGGGAAACTGAACACCAGGAAGTTCTCTCCTTCTTGGGCTTGAGTGAATTGGGTTCTCTAGGCTCTATTTTCAAGGCAAAGTCTTTCTCTTTTGTACCTTTGAGCCTGCTTATTCAGAAGGTGCCCTCAAACATCTTTCCTATTCTTCTGATGCAAATAAATGTACTTGTTTTTGATGCTAGAACTTTGTTTCAACCAAGGTCTCCATAGCCCCAACTTTACAGAACTTTCTTCTCTTTGAAACTAAAATCTTTTTAAATGGGGTCATTGCACCTCATCCGTACTAAAATCACTCTAAAGGCCAAGGGAAGTGCTCATGCTATCCTCTGAACATGGTGCTGCCTTGAAATTTATTCCACAGGAGTAATTAGACTTTGCCCTTAAAGACAGTCTCTTCCTATGTCTCAACATATAGGCAAATGCAGGACAAATTTTCTCCCACAAGGTAAAACACATTGTTTCAACGCCAAATGACCTGTAAGTTCTTCTTTCCAATTGAAATTACCTAAGCCAAGCCTTAACTGTATTTCTTTCTATGAGCTGATGGTATGAGGTCTAATGAGATGTTCCCACCTAGCACTACTTACAGCTGTTGTGGGCATCTTCACAACTTCCTAAACTCCTCCTCGAAGCCAGCTGCAAAGGCTTCTGAACCACACAGGAGGTGTACATATGGCAACCCCTTCAATCTTGGTACCAATATCTGTCTCTCACTTTTATCTTGTTAAGACATAATTGACACCCACAGTTAAAGGAGGAGAGGATTATTTGGCTCCCAGTTTCAAAAGCTTCAGTTTGTGACTGGCCAGCTCCAAACCAGAACCCACACGGTGATATGCCCTGTCAGAGGCAAGCTGCTCATCCCATGGCAGCCATGAAGCAGACATGAAAGAGAAAACCCAGGGAGGAGTAAGATACTCCCCTCTAGGTCAAACTCCTTGTGACTCACCATCAGTTAAGCCCTTGACTTGCAGTACTGCCTGATCTAAGCATCTTCCATACATGAGAACAGGAAGAGAAGTTTAGAATTCAATAGAGAAAAAAGAAAATGTAAATCCAGGAACTCAAATCTTAAATCCGTAAGTTCCATGCCTAGAACCAAGTGCAATTTGTGATGAAATATGACCTCTCTCTCTCTCTCTCTCTCTCTCACTCTCTCTCTCTCCTTTTCTGTCATTTATTCTTTCCTTCTCTTACTACTCTCTCCTATACCATGTCCATGCCCTTCTCTCTCCTCCCAGTTTTTATTTAAATTAGCTAGGTACAGTGCTAGAAAATTCTGACACAAAATACTATAAAATATTAACAACATATGAATAGCACAATTAGTAATGCAATCCAAAAACTAATAAATTATGACTTTGGGAACAAATATGTTTATCATGAAACAGATACATACCAAGACGTTTAAAAAAAGAATCCTCCAAACCTGAGAGCAACAAACCTTGGTTTATGTATTTTATACAGCTCTAAGATTCAAAAGGCTATTTAAGAAATCTGGAAGTAAAAGCCTTGAAAATGTGTCAGAAGATAATATATGATGATATTCTGGATGTTTGGAGTTTAGAGTTTGATATGAGCTATAGAAAAATAAAACATGCTGCACAGTTAAAAGAAACAACATGGTATGACAGAAATCTTTCCCCCATTTTATCAGGCAACTTTTGAAATGAAGCATGAATCCCAGAAGAACTCAAGTAACAGTCATACATAGGAGCTTAAATTGTAAATCTTATCTCAGAGAATTGATCCAGAAAGTTGCCTAACCTAGCCCAGTTCAGGAGTGGCTTTTGAAGGATGTGTGTGCTCTAGAGAAATCATTATTCTGCATGAAATCAATGCATCTCTGTTGCTATTTCATATGTTGTACCCATAATGTATTAGTCCCTCACAGATATTTAAATCATATTGAATCATAAAGAATTGATACGTTCTAGAATACCACCCATAGCATTCAGAAGGAACACCATTCACTGCCTAAATGGTCAATCATTTTGCAAATAACCATTCAGATGTTCAGAGGCTGTGACTGATGACCTGTATTTGTTCAAAGGATATTTGTAAAATACCTCCCATTTTGATCTGCATTCATTCTTTCTCAAATATTTTTCATCTTAATTTTGAAATAGTTTTTGTTAGTTTCTTGTGTTTTTGTTTTCAAATCTGTTTTATTAGGTTATATATATATATATATATATATATATATGGATTTTGTTTGTTTGTTTGTTTTTGTTTCATTGAGACAGGCTCTCACTGTGTAGTTCAAGTGTTGAACTCATAGTGTAGTCCTGGCTGGCCTTCAACTCACTGTACTAACTCCTACCTCATCCTTCAAACTGCTGGGATTATACCTGGCCTGGTACATTCTCCTATTCATGGGAGAAATAACTTTGGCCGCCTTATCCTGTTTCTTTTCTCATTGTTATGGAAAAAGATTCAGCAAGTTACTGCACTTCCTAGATTTAGTAGACAATGGGGAATCGCACTTTATCTTACCAATTTTTCATTGTTTGCCATACAAATGTCTGAGTTCATCTGCCTGAGTCACTAACTTTTACTCCTGAAAACAGCATAAGAAGAAAACCACATAGTATCCTCCACTAAATAAATGGTTTATGATCACTGTATTCAGGAAACAACAGAGTATCACTCTACTTCCTAAAACCTTTGGATAAAGTAAACTCATTTTGCTTACTCAGAGGGATTTACACTAAGTGTAAAGTGTACTGGGTATCTTAGGATGCCTGTGTAGTTTCACTTCCTTGGTTTTTGGGTCTTTCTAAATAGTTCACTTAGAGAAGACAAGTTTTGTTTTTCTCTTCTAAAATTTGCTATACATTGTGTGCAAATCTATTAAAAAACTAAATCTGGAACATCAAATTACATGTACAGGGATGTGATGAATGGATTCCAGAGAACAGGGATGAGAATTCTGTGGTTATAACCTGCACAATGAATTTTTCTTCATTATTTTTCAATCAAGAGCAAATGTATAGTCAAGGAATTTGAAAGCCTCCAGTCTTTCTCATTCACTTGGTACAAAATCTTAATGTTTCACAGAAGGCAGGAATACAGTGGCACTCTTTCAACACTCATTACTGTTTAATAAAGAGTCAGTTATATTGTGCATCCACTCCTGTAAAGAACATGATCAGCTCTCATGATATGTACAATCCTCAATAAGCAAAGAAGTTCTACTGACAGTAACAGGTCATTGCATTTAATGGCCTATCCAGATCAGTTATTATAAGAATTTGGCTTGGATGTGAGATGGGCCTCAATGACAGACAATATTAAAGTTTTTTTCCTAAGTAATATGTCTTTATGTGTAAGAGTAATGTGGACAAAGTGAGGTCGAATTTTCTCTCATAAATAATGTCTATGTGGTGGTAAGTAAATTAGATGAGGTTGGAATTCTGTAAGAGATAAAAGCTAAAACATAGGTCAGTAACTGAAATCATGAAATTACTAGGGGGATGAATATCAGATTCAAATTTATTAGATAAAGGATGAATACTGGACAACAGAAAGATGGTGATACCATCTTATAAAGAACAGAGAGTAAAATAAATACACAGCAAAGAACAGAACTGCAGAAAAAAGTGAAGCAACAGAAAGTACAACAAAATACATATAGTTGAACAAAAAAGAGGAAAAGAAACAAAAATTATATATATTGGGAATATTACAATGTGAATTAATAGCAAAAGAGAGGAAAAATCTTCAAAGGAATCATAACTGAAAACTTCCCAAAAATGATTTAAAAATCTATGCATGAAATTGTGCAAAAATTCAATGAAAAAGAAACATAAGAGGAACAAATATGCATGCATATGTGTGTGTGAACCTGTGTGCCTTGTAAAAAGAAAACTTTGAAAGCTGTAACAGAAAAAATTGCATTAAAATACACTCTATAATATTAGCAAGTGACATTTCATTAGAAACCATGGAATCCAATAGACAGCTGATTCAAAATACTATTAGAAAATCTGTCCACAAATATTCATATATCTAAGACTTAATTTCTCCCATCCAAGTACTAACCAGGCCCGACCCTGCTTAGCTTCTGAGATCAGATGAGTTCTAAGATTTAAATTCTTAAACAATATTAAACATTAAAAATAATGCTATTTCAAAATAAAATTAATAATTGTGTTCCATGCTGCACAATTCTACAAATATTGGGAAAAATAGTCTATGAAAGAAATAAGTGTAAATCATTTTTTTCAAAAGATTTGAATCTGGAATATAAATTTTAAAAATTTATTTCAACAATAATAGATCAAACAACTTTGTTAAAAGAAGTAATACTTCCACAGTTGTTTGAAGAAGACATATGACTGGAAAACAAGTATATTAGGCAATTTTTAAAACTTCTGAATAACAAGAAGATTCAAATTAAAACTAAAATGATGCAATTCTACTAGGAAAATATGTAATACTAATTAGCAAATCAACAGTCAGATGATATCACATATTGGTAAGAATTTGATCATCTAAAACACTAATACATTGTTCAGAGTTGCAAAAACAAAGGCATTCTGGAAAATGGTTCTTATAAATGCCTTTCAATTAAACATATTATATGATCTGTAAAAGTGGTTCCTATTTCTCGAAAAAGTAAAATGAACTTGTTTATTGTATACTTAATGTTTACATTAACGTACTTTCCAATTTGTATTTTCTAATGAATAGAACCAGCTCACATGTTTCTAACATATAATTAGAATGGTATTCAGAAAAAAAAGAACCAAATATTTTTGCTTTCAAATCGTTTCTTTTTTTCTCTTCCTCTTTCTTAGTCTCTCCCTCCCCTACAACTGGTCCCTTCTCTGCTAATTTCTCTCCTCATTTTTCTATAGATTCCTTTAATTAGGAAAGAACACCATAAGAAAAGTCCAACAAAAATGATGCACACTTTAAACGATAGTTAAAAAATCATATCAAAGAGTGTCATTTGGGTCTCAAGGCAAAAAATCTTTCTTAGGTAAAGTATGGCTTACACACAAAAAAAAAAATTCTAAAAGAATAGGTGTCTTTCAAGAAGTAAATGGAAGAACTTTTCATACCTTAGGGTAAAATGTTTGGGATTAAGTAGTATCAAGGTCTGAAAATAACAAGGAATTTTGAAAGATTGGAATAACAAAGTTTGGAAACTGTGAGAGAAGTTACTACATCAAGACACACTATGATGCTCTAAGTTTAGGACTGTTTACAAATTGTACAAAAGTAAAACATGCCTCACAAGCAAAAGGAACACCAAGATTATTGTGGAATTTTTCCTATTTAAATCAGGCAAGTTTGGAAAGAGATTTGATTCCCAGAAGAACTAAAAGAAGCCTTTCATCTAGAACTTTCAGTTGTTAAGTCATGTTACAGAGAAGACTTCTAGAAATTTCCCTGAGCAAGCTCAGCACAGAGGAGGATTTTGGGGGGATGCTTGTGCTCCAGGAAAAGTATGTTTCTGCATTCAGGCAATGCACATCTAATGCCATTTTTATGTTGTACATGTCATGTCTTACTCTCCCTCAGAGGATGCAATCATATTCCAAATTGGCATAAATGATTGAATCACTCTGAAGGAGGGTACTGCACATAGTACACTGGAGGATAAAAGCACTGTATAAGCAGTCAGGCATTTTGAAAATTACCCCTCAGATGTTTTCAGTCTGTGACTGGTGACTTGCATTTGTTCAAAGCTATCTGGAAAATATACCTTATTATGATCTGCATTCACTGATTCTTAAATTATGTATACATCACTTTTGAAGTTATTTCTTTTAGTTTCTATAGTTTTATATTTTATCTATTTTTAAGTCTTAGGATGATACGTAAGGCCTCTCTCATGCTAGGCAAACACTATATAACACAGGCATACGCCTAACACAGGTTTGAAATACTGTTGTAGTTTTTAGATATACGAGCCTGACAACAACAACAAAAAAAGAAAAAGAAAAGCATTAGACAAAAAATATAAAAAGGCAAATGGTCAATGGATAGAGGAATGCAAAATGCAGAAATTCATTTTCATTCTCACACTATGCAATGAAAGAGTCATTTCCATTACTTAGAGTGACAACACAAAAATAAAATTGTGGACCATGAGTCTAAAAATCCTTGTGTAGTCCATCTTCTTCCAGGTCTTCAGGATCATTTCTTGTAAAGTTTATCAGAATATGATGTTATATTTTTCTAGTCAAACATGTGCTGTACATTGTATGTACTTCAGTAGAAAAACTGAACTAGGAAGACCAAAATATACATACAAAAATGTGGTCAATGGATGCAAGAATGTGGGGACTGAGGACTTTAGTGATTATGGCCTCCAACATGGATTCCATTTCTCCTATTATGTAATGAAGACAATGGCACTTTCCCAAAACTCAACCCACTTTCATAATGGGCAGATTCCAGTGCACTTCCAGCACTTGGGAATATGTAATCTATTCAAATGGTGAGTACCAAACTCAAAACATAGAAATGTCCCAGTGAACATTTGAAGACACCACCAATCCAATTATTTAAACATAGGATGACAAAATTTGCATATCTTCTGTTAATTTTTATAAGACAGTATAACAGGAAATACAAAAATGAAAATTTTATCACATTTATTCCATAAAAGATTCAACTGGTTGAAATGACCCATACTCTAAAGATGCTTGGCATAGTCAGTACATAAACAAACTCCTTGCTTGAGTGCCACTTGGGGTAAACTGTTAAGTGCCATCCCTAGGCCAGTGATCCTAAAACTTTTGTCCTAGTCTGTGAGACTAGACTGAATCAAAACCAGTAATAGCTGTCCCTCAAAATGCGAATTATTTTTGAGCATGTATGGAAAAGGTCACTTGTCAAAAAACACTGTCCTGCTGGTGGTAAGTGTATTGTATGTAGCTGGAGCACCTTGAGAATGACACAATATAACATAGGTCACGTGATCTGGCAGAGAGCGCCAAGGAAAGCCGTACCTTGTAAGAGTCCTTCTGGTATCAAAATAAAGCTCCAAGTCTTTCCTCTAAAACTACTAGAGCAAAGGCATCCGAATTATCTTGATCAAAATCTAGAGCAATTTTATCTACTGCATTTAAATTTCATATAATAAATGCCTGCAATTTAAGAGCAGCAGGGTTAGGTGTGATACTTTCACACCCAGGGGCATGTCAAAAAATGAGGAAACAAAACAGTGCAGCAGAATCCCACAAAATCCATTGGTCTTTTCTTTTTCCTTCAGAATGACCATATGTCCAAGGCTACACTGAACTAAGGAAAACATGAAAGACCTCACACTTGACACAAACTTAACAAATACTGTACTTCTCACATAATAAAACTTACAAGACATATCAAAATATAAATACAACTTTGTCAGAGGGAATACTAAAATCCAGAGTTACAAAATAAATTGTGTATCAAATATGTTATATCATAATGCTAAAACAAAGGGGAAAAGACATCAGGAAGAAATATATGCAAATCATATTTTTCCAAATGCGTTGAATATGCAATAAAGTGGAAAATTGTTCGCCTCAATAATGATAAATAGTCAAACAATCAAATTAAGTCATGAAATAATTCCACAAGAATTTCAAAAGAAGATGTGGGAATGGAAAATAAATATGTAAGGTAAACTTTAACATGTCCAGACAACAAGGAGATGCAAATTAAAACTGCAAAGATGTAACACTACATCTACCAGAATAAATGATATAAAGCAAATGAAGAATTTGCTGTTAGCATGTCCTGGAAAGTCTGGGCAACAAGAACACTCATACATTGTTTACAATGGCAAAACCCTTCAAAGTCATCCTGTAAAGAATTCTACGGACACTTTTAAATTATACTTACAATATGACCCACAAATGAGAGTCATTGCTATTTAACAAGTAAAATGAATGTTATTTACACAGACATGTTGTATCAGAAGTGAAACAACTCAGACGCTCCTAACTTGTGACTGGAATACTATTCAGTTATAGAAAGAAGATATTTATTACTTTCAGTCTCTGTCTCTCTATCTCTGTGTGTCTCTCTCTCTCTGACTTTCCGTCTCTCTCTCTGTCTCTCTCTGTCTCTGTCTCTCGGTCTCGCTCTTGATCTCTCCCTCCTTTCTCATTCCCTAGCTGTCTCTTGACTTCTGATTTTCTGGCACTCTGGCTACCTTGCTCTATTCTTTTCCCCTGCTAACTCTCTCCCTCTACCTCTCTACCTTCTCTTCCCTATCTACCCCTTGTCTCCTTTCCCCTCTTCTCTATTATTATCTAATTTTGTGTACTGTGAAGTAACACTGTAATAAAAAACAATGGAAAAGATGCATGCTCTAAGTAACAGCAAAAATAATCATATCAAATGGTGTAACTTGAAGTCAAGGCAGACTCTGAAAAGTAATGGCACAGAGACCAAATACATTTCTAAAATAATAGGTAACTCCATGCCACAGGAAAAAAAAGAAGCACCTTGCATACTTGAGAGTAAGGCTTGTGGGATTAAGTGGTACAGTGGTCTGAAATCCAAAAGGATCTGTGCTTTATCAGTTAAAAGTGTCTAGCATTTCTCATCCAAACTACACAACTCAGCCTAATATTTCAGAGGACAAATACTACATGTGTCATTTTGATGTCAAGGACCATATTCTTATGCCAAGTCATCTACAATAAGGTTTAGGTTCTACACCGATCTACACAAAGATTACTGAGTTTATCAACCTTCTCTTCCCCCATCCTAGTCACCAGGCAAAGCTTCAATAATGGGAAAGAATGTTGAAAAAATAGAACATATTGCTGTCAACAATTCAGCACCTTAGGCATAAGGCAGGAGAGTCACTGTGAAAAGACCAGGCCACTGCTCAAACTCTCGGCTCAAAAGCAGTTGCTCAGATATTTGTTCAGTGAGAGAGATCAGCCTTGGGTAAAAAACAAAATAACAACAACAAAAAACCACTCACTGAAAATTTTTCTTATCAAAAAAGTGGATTTCAGAAAGAGCCTCCTGTAAGCCTACTGGTGTGCAGGCTGAGAATCAAACACAGTTCGTGTCCCCCACCCCCACCCCATAAGCAACTGGATGCTTCAGAACAGGCTGAGTTGATAGCAACTACGGTACATAAAGCCACTAAATGCTTGTATTGTCAGGTTGATTTTGCAGGCCTGGGCCAGCGGTCTGAGGATCTGTTGGGAGGAGGACTGTATGCAACAGAGCAACTATGGGCGATTTCTTCTATCTTGTCTTTGAAGTCAAATATTGTTTTCACTGTTTTGCTTTGTTCTGATTAATTGTTTTGCTTTATTCAATATTCTGTTTTGATTGGTTTTATAGTGTTTTGTTTTTGTTTTGATCTTGCTATACCTGATGGAATAGACAACTATTATGAAGATAACAAGATAGACTATGGTAGCTATTTTTGTTTTCCCAGTATCCTGCTTTAAAGTTCTTTACCAATTTTGCTGCACTGTTGTTTGGCTTTGTTCTGTCCTATTTTGTTGGATTTTATTATCTTTAAAAAAGTGACTTCAATCTCAATCCAACATGGGGAAGATCTCAAGAATAATGTTGATTTCAGCATAAAGTGATTAAGTGAGTCAGGTAGATTCACAAATACACCAACCTAAATCATAAGCCAACTGCTTAATGAGAGAAAACCAGAAAATGAACATGTAATACAGTTGTTCCTTAACATGAACTAGGTAAAGCAGTACAGTATTTAAATAAGACTCGGGCCCAGGTATTCTCAAAAGTTATAAATTCATCCACCTGCAGTTACTGAAACTCGATCTGTCGTTGTGATGCTACACAGGTAGAGAGTCAAAAAAGAGTTCTATTAAGACCACTGGCAGCTCAGAGTAACTGTGTACAATCAACAGCTGTGCTTTCCATGAAATGAGCTTTCAAACTGGTGAAGAAATAGACTTATTAAAGAGTGTACCAATGTAAGCAAACAACAGAAAAGCAAAACACAGAACTCCCTAGAACAAGACCTGAATCCAGAATTTCTACGACATGTTCAAAATAGCCAGTTTTTAACAGAAAATTAGAAAATATACAGAGAAATTAAAAGCACAATCTATAGTACACCCAAAAGGATTCTTAGTAAGATTAACAACTTTCATTAAAATTCAGGGAAACACTAGAATGACATTCAAAGTGCTGAAAGTAAAACAACATATATGTTTAAACATTCTTATGTGTAATATTAAAAGCACAATCTATAAAATAAAAATGGTGAATGTCAATGAATACATAAAAATTCACTCTGCAAAATCCACTAGAAAGAATGAAAGTTAAACTGCCCACTGAGGGAAAATGTTTGCACATGAAATTTATGTTAAGGAAATGTATTCAGAAACATAAAACTTACCAAATCTCAATAAATACAGAGAAATAGCTCAACAGACAATTCACAAATTAATATATTTGGATGTAAATGAGTATATTAAGATATGATTAAGGTTTTCAGGCAATAAATACATACAAGTTGAAACCATAATGACAAACTCCATGAACATGTTAGAGTAGGTACTAAAAACAAAAGCATTCAAAAGAAAACAAAAGATTGTTGATACTAAGTGTTGGTGAGAATTTAGGTAAGGGGATCACTTAAATGTTGTTCATGGCAGTACAGGATAGTCCAGAAAGCAATCTGCCCCTACTCTGAATTTATCTTAAATTTAGGTGAACATTAATATATCACCCACAAGTCCCACTTCTAGCTATTAACAGAAGCAAAATTAAACATATTGACACAAATGTCTGTAGCCAAATGTAACAAGAGTTTTTATTCATAATAATCAATATCTAGAACCAACTCATCTTTTACTAGTATTAACCTAGTGTGTCATCGAAAGAATCAGGCATCAGATTTCCTTTGTCTCTTGTCTCTGTCTCTGTCTCTCTCCTTACTATATTAAGAAGGAACAACAAAAGGAAAGTAAAAAAAAAAGTATATTGTATACTATATATTTTCAAATGGGACCAAACATTTCATCAGAGGGTAATTTTCTCAGAATGACACAAACTCTAATAATCTGGCAATTTTTGTTGAATTCAAACATTATTTCAAAGGTATGAACATTATCTGGGTCTATAAAAAAGAAAAAGTTCAATACTAGAGAAAAGATGTTTGGCTTCCCATATTAAGGCTCCTAGAAATAGAAAGAAATTTGAGAGAATCTAAGAGAAAGTTTTGAAAATCAGGAGAGTAACAAAAGGTGAGAACAGGTTAACAGATCAGACATAAACATAGGTAAGAGGTTTTCTAAAATTGACAATATTTTTCATGCAGAGAGAACAAAACAACCAAAAGTCTGCCCCTATTTTGGTCCAGCAACTTTGGAAAAATATATGTGAATCACAGGAGCTAAAAAAAGAGAAACAAACAAGACATCTCCATGGAACATGTTTTCTAATTCCTTCCATCACTTAGACTTACCTCAAAGAATTTAAGTGGATTCTCTCAAACAGACCAGCAAGAGGGTCAGGATGGTATGTGTCGGGCACTGGAGGTACACAGTATCCACTGCAAAGGTATCAAACTCAATTCTGAATGGTTGCTACTCTTTGGAAAAGACACAATTAGGAGAATTAAGTAGAGGATGTCCAGACCAAGATAAAATATAAGTACATCATATTTTAAAGGAATCATATTTAGAATATAGAATAAAGATTCCATAATAAGAAGTTAAAGAATCTAATAAAATGGGAAAATATAACAACAGACATTTCACTACAGAAGACTCTGAATGATCAATAAGTATATAAAATAATGCTCAATATTATTAGGCAATAAGGAAATGCAAATTTAAACCAAAATATTATAAACCTACATCACTGAGAGTGATTTAAAATACCAATACCAAATGTTGATGAGAATTTGAGCTACTGGATATTTGGTATATTGCTCAGAGAAACCCAACAAGGTAAAACAAGTCTGAAAATTCCTAATTTTGTTTTAGTTTCTTAAAATTTATACATAAAATTTCCACAGACCTAGCAATGCATCATAGCCATTTATATATTGACTGAGTATACCGCTCAGTGGTAAAATGCTTGCCTCACACACCTGAGGCTCTGGGTTTGAGTCTCAGTACCACATAGCAAAAAGAGCCATTTATAGAAGTGAAATGAACCTCATCTTCACACACACACATCTGTACGCAAAGTTTACAACAGCTTTATGCATAGTCAGCAACAACTGGAAATGAGCTATATTTATTTCACATTTCACTGTAGTACTACTTAGCAAGAAAAAGAAAAAGAATAATGATCCACATAAAATATGGATGAATTTTAAATACATTTTTAGGTGAAAAGAGCCAGACCAAACAGCAATATTTTTCACATGTATATGACTTGGAAGACTAATTAGAAGGGTTGGAAAGAACAGTGGTTTACTATATAACAGTGAGGAAGTTTTTTTTGGGGGATTCATCTGTACAATGGATACATAAATACAAAACTATATGTATTTTAAATATTCGTGAAACATTCTGCCATAAAAAGAAAGCTTTATTAATTTTAAATGTCTCTCAGGACCAATGTCTATAAAAGAGAATTCTGTTTCTATTTCTCTTAAATTCAGGGCACGGAGTTCTTTCTTATACATACAAGTTGTTTCGAAGACCAGACAAATCAACAATGGACAAATAACTATTGAATCAAAGGAAAACAGAAAGCACATATATAATTTTCACCCAAACATCCATAAATACATAAATCAACCAATAAACTGAGTGCTTCCAAAATCCATATTAAAAGCTACAAGACAAAAAAAATGAAAGAAATGATGCAAAACCTAACCACAACAAACCATGGTGTCACTAGTGTTTGTGTAGAAGCTATGATGGTAAGAGACAAGAGAGTTAGCAATTTCTCCCCTCCTGGTAGCAAAACTTCTGCAAAGAATTGACATATGCTCGTATATATGCTTATTGACACAGACAAAATATCACGAAGAGCCATTTCCAACTCCATCCCTGGTCAGAATTAAATAACATAGGAACTACTTTATCACATTTTCGACAACACAAACAAGTAAGAAGTGTGCCTTGCCCCTCAGATACCTTTTCACTCCAGCTCATGGCATCCAAGTGTACGTATGCTACGTACCATTCCCAACTTCCCTGTGCACCCCCAAACTCAGTAAAGGTTTAGGGTTACTATATAACAACCCTAAGAAATTGATAAATTACAAAGGATTCAAAGGTGTTTTCACAGGAATGACTTTTTCCCTCACAAAAAAGAAAGGACTTAATCCTCGATAATACAAACACTTGAGCTTCAGCAGGGTAAAGAACTGAGAAGCCAGGCTGTGGCTGTATAAGTTTGAAGGAGGTATTCAAAAATGTGAGGGGAACTTTTAGGGGAGAACACATTAAAGGATATGAGAAATGGTGTAGGGAAAAGTTTCTACCAAAAAGAAAAAATACTCCATAGGCAGCAAACTCATCATGACCACACTGAAAGTCTTGTTTCTATTTTGTCTACCAACTTGAGAAAAGGGATGAGAATCACACACACACACACACACACACACACACAAATAATAATAATAATAATAATAATAATAATAATAATAATGGGAGGGCATTTTTGTTTGTTTGTTTTTGTTTTTTCCTATGCTGGATCCTCAGTTCCTAGGACCTGCCTCTGAAAGTGAACAAGAGATTTATCTCTAGGGAAGCCAGCACTAGACATGAGGAAGGCTGGCACGTCTGTACTCTGCATGCACCAAAACACCCCCAAAGCTCCCACAGTGTCGTCATCTACGTGCCATGTGCCATGTATTACTGGACTCCAGGAGACGCCGATCAAATTTAATTACACATGATCGCCGAGTTCTGGAGTTGTGTAATGAACATAGCATGTCTAGGGATGTCAGTGTTTCCTGAACTCCTCCTTGTGGACTTTGATAGGACCACTGCATGTGACCACTGCATGTTTTGGGGCTCTGAGTAGTCACTGGAATCAATGCAGAGGGTCTTTGCAAAAATCATCCCACTGTTTTTTACTCTTCATCTGTTCTTCCCTGAGTATTGGGTATTCATTCATTGGAATTTTTACAAAGAACATGTAGAAGTGAAAACGTCTTTCCTATTATACTGCTAATGCAAGGGACACCCTTGTATACACTTTCTGGTTCTTTTCCCCACTGTTGTAATAAATCATTATTTCTTTTTCCTTAGGCACTGAAGTAAAATGGAGCCCATTTTACTTATCAAAGGTGACCTATCAGATAGAAACTTAGGAGCTATGGATGCCCTGATATACCTCTTAGCACATAGGTTTTCTGAGTTTTCTTGGAGTCGGTTTGTTTTGAGAATATTTTTGTAGGCTGTGGATAGAGCCCAGTGGCATAAGCAATGCCTCTCAAGTGCAATGTCCTGAGTTCAATTCCCGGTACCAAAAAAAAGAAAAAGAATACATTTTTGTTTTCCATCCAGGATTCATGCTATTAAGCATCTCTATTTTCCCTGGAAATGCTGAATATGTTACAATAAACATATAGTGAAAAATATGACGAATTCATTTGAAAATCTAGAGACTAAGACTCCAGAAGATCTAGCAGGCTTTATTAGAATATATAGGGGTATTATTTTTATTTTGAATTCAGTCATTGTTATACAAATTTCACGTTCATCTCAACTCACAGAAGTGTTTGCAGAAATGATGTTACATGCATATAAATTAAAATGCAAAATGATATGGATATAAAAAATAAAAAGCTCCAACATTAGCTAAAAAATGTTGGAAGGAAGTTAAGGTAAGAAAATTCTCAAACTAGGGTCTGTCTTAGGACTTACAACTAGGGACTTAAACAATTTTTTAATTAGGGAAGCAGGAAATTTTGAGAAATACTTTATTTCATAAGTTTCCATTAAAAAATAAATATAGGACAAAGGAAATTATCTCAACGTCTGAAAGTTTTGACATCTTCCTTCTTTAATAGAAATATCTGTCACTTGTATTTACAGATGCTGAAAGGCACGTATTTTTCCCAAAAGATGTAGTACTTTCAAAAAGACTTCAATTCTCAGCATTTTGAACCTCCTTACACCTCTTCCCAGTTTACTGCCTTGAGGACCACTGGACACCTTGTGTGTTTCTTCTTTGATGGGCTGTTTTCTCTAAAGAAACATTACTTTTGCCTCCATTTCTCTTGAGAGGGAAAATAAATCATAGCAGAGGAGGTCTAAATCTCTTGTCAGGACTGAAGGCCAGATGAGTTTTGTTATCAGAAAGCTTGACTATAATCTGTCTGCCTAATTCATCCTTCCCTCTCCTCCTACCACCATGTTGTCTTGTGCTGAGCCATTCTTTATTCTGACTAGCAGGAACTGATAAGAGAAAAAACATACCAAGATGTCCTAAAGTTAATTACAGGCTGAAATATGGAGGAAAAGAGAGATAAGAGAAGATATTTTACTAACAGCTTTGGGTTAGCTCTTTAAAAAAGGAAGAAATTGTTCCACATACCTAAATGTATGTTTGAAAGCTCTGACTCAAAATGCCAAATTGAGGAGGAACAGAAAAGTACTATGCCATTGGCCTGTAACTCCAATCAATCAAAAAGCAACAATTACTCCTTATGACTATCCTTCCTATTGCAAAATTTTGCCTGCTTCACCTTGCCCTGCCCCTCTCATCAATAGCCAATGGAGGTTATAGTTCTTTTTCTAAAATTCATAAAAATGCCCTTAAATATTGCCTAGCAGACACATTTCAACTTCTGCTTAGCCCTACTGCTGATCTGGTCCTTTTTTTACTGGCTAGCATCAGTCATGGCTCATTAAATATTTTTCTTGCAGAGATCACTTAGTCTCAAGAGTTGTGCTTTAAGAGAATGCAGAGGGGCGCAATCATCAACCATATTAGTCATAAAATGACTTCAAGTTTGTACAGGAGATCAGGTCTGCCAAACATATCTGTGCACAATTATATCAGTTTAACAGGCAGCTACAACTCTTTAAGAAAAATATGTCTAAGCCTTTGCTCTGCATTCATTGCCTGGGAAGAGGAAAAATCATATGGCACTGAGAAGTTGGAAACTGATTCTCTTCCTTACTTAATGCAAGACTTTACTCAAATACTGCCTTCCCAACAAGACTTTCTCTAATCACCTGATGTGAAGTCACAGTATTCCTCTTCTCTAGAGTCAGTACTAGCCAATCCTCTATTCACTTTGTTTCGTTCTCCATAGTCCTTCCAGTAATTGCATATGGTTCACATCCTGCTCATTTATTAGTGGCTTAATATCTGCATGAATAGCATATCAGTATCTTGAAGACAGAAAGTTTTACTTTTCCTGTTTTCATACTGCATTTCCAGAACTCAAAATACTGCCTGGTACCCAGGCTCAGGATGTGCTCAGTGATTTTTCTACTGAACAAATTAGTGGGTACTCTCTGCTGCTAGTTTGATGTCTAATCTGTGCTTTTTCACATGTTCTGTACATATATGGGTCTTGTCTAAAACCATGCTGAAATGCCAATGGAGAGGTCACCAAGTACCTATGTTGCTCCTATGAAGGTGAAACTGAATTACACTCCTGAGTAAAAGAGCACTATGTTGATAGACTCTAAGCATTACGTGAATTAGGAAGTTTTTCTAAACATAACTTAGGTAGGGCTAAAACCCAGTGCAAACCTGCCTCTACTTGGTTAAACTTCCTTTGAATAAAGAGCTAAAGAACTTCAACAGTCAAAAAAGTTGAATTTGTAGAGCATTACTCCACTCAGGAAGGCGCACTTCACAACATGATTTATATGAATGGCGCCTTTCCAAGTAGTGCACTGCACACAGTAGGGCTGAACGTGGCTTCTCTGTCCAATCTTTCCTATAACAATGCAGATCATGTACACTTGCCCAACTCCCCAAGTTATGGTACTACTTTCACCATTATTTCTAAGAATATGGCATTACCCACACAATTGCCCTCTAGCTACTATTTCTGCTTGAGTAAGTTCCCTTCACCTGCTCTATGTATATTTTCATTATTTTCATTACTAGGAAAAAAAAAGGCTCTTCTTATTTTTCACATTAACAAAATTTTTGCATCCTCTGTAACCTACTGGTTTTCAGATTAATCCAAACTAAACATTGAAATTTTTTGCGTCATCCCAAAGTGAAACCATTGCACACTAAACTAAACAAAACCAATGAAATAATTCCAACATCCTCTCACGTTTCCCAGTACCCCAGATTTTTTCATCCTTAAATTCACATAAAATTAGTGAAAATACACTAAACTCCTTGGGAAGGAAAGGAACTCAGCTAATAGATACAGATACTATGAGGGCAAATATTTAATTTCTTGTATCTCCTGAAAGAAAACTAAACATTTGTAATTTGACTACTCAACTGCAGGAGAGAGATGTGATTTTAAATCCAAAAAATGTCTTCTTTCTTCTCCTTTTAGCTCTATATTCACTCAGCCCTTGACCAGAAATGTGGGCACTGAAAATATATTCCCTGCTTTCTCATTCTGTGACACAGGACCCCAGTGGTTTGTTTCACTGTCCAATGACCACATGAATCTCATAGAAGATGAAAAAGTGTATGTGTAGGAGATAGGAGATCACTAACCAGTCACAGCCAAAGAAAATGGGATCTATGTCATAAAAATCCTGTAAAGAGAGACAGGAAAGCAAATTTGGAAACACATTTCTAGAGGAAAAAAAAGAAAGGCTCAGGGAAGGGGCATTTACACTGGATTTTTGTAACTTTCCTCTCTTTTTTTCTTTCCTTTTCTCTTTCTTTTCTTTTCTTTTCTTTTCAGTAAGGCAGTGAGTGTGCCAAGGTCTCATTTGATAAAATGGTTAGACTTTTCCCATTTCCAATAAATGTATCTGAGCCATCTAACACCCAAAACTTCATCTGTGGTAAGAAGTTTTATATGAGCACAATCTCCATGGCCTCTTTCGCCCCTTGATGGTCTTGCCATGAATTCTCTTCTCTGTTTCCACTGTGTTTTACAGTGAACCATAAGGAAGTATAATAGGGGTCAGGGGAATGTAGCTAAGTGTCAGAGAGCACACCTAACCCATGAGAGACCCTTGGTTCAGTCCTCATCAAAGAGAGGTGGGGAAGAAAGAAGAGGGAAAGGGACAGAAGATGGAGAAAGGGAAAGAAAGAAATGGAAAATGAAAGGAAAGAAAAAAGAAAAGGATAATGAGACAGGAAGCTCCTACTTGAAGAAGAAATGAAAAAGAGCTTTATCCTTTTGGATTTGTCTTTAGGCAGGAAAGTGAGAATTCAAAGAGTTCTTTGCAGTAGGCAGTTTATGACTGTACCTAAATGTGTAAGAGACTTGGGTGCTTGGCTCTTCTAGAGACCTGAGAGTAGAAAAAAAAAAAAACACGGAAGTAATACACATTCAGACATCTATGTTTATGGATAAGCTGGTCTCATGTCTTTGTTCATTTAAGGGTGGTCTATCCCTAATCTCACAACCCCACTATTGAGACTAGCTTTCATTTTAGGCCTCTATAATGTTACCTAAAAGAACAGACTATCTGTTATACTTCTCATTTGTGGTTGAAGATCTTTATGACATTGTCAGTGTGGAAGGAGACAGCATCCCCCTCAACACATATTGCCATTGGCTGTCTCACTCATGAGAACCCCTTTGGCTATCCTTTCCCCCCATTTATTCTTCTTCTTAAGTACTCTATATCCAAACTTTTTTTGATAATCAAGCAATAAATCACAAAGTCCATCATGTAGAAAACTCTAAATATCTCTAAAACATACTTCTTTATATTTGAAATGGGTTCCTTTGCTCAGTGGGCACTTTAAAATTTTTAATTGCCTTCAGGACCTACTTTTAAACAAATTGAGCTCATTTTGAAGATATCTTAGTGCATGACAAAACACAAAAGTAATGTTCAGCAGTGAAAGTTCATCATTTCTTAGGACATATTACTCCTAATTAGAAGCTATACACTAATCATACTTAAATAAGTTCATAGCAATAGTATTAGACTTCTCCACATATCTCTCATTGGTCAGATTCTTCGGAAACAACCATCTAAAGCAACCCCAACCTTCAACAAGAATTTTTACATATTCCAAAGCAATTACAGACAGGCATATGATGCATCTGCCTGTCTCTCTCTCTCTTTCATACAGACACACACAAAAACCCTCCTACCTTTTCATAAACATAAAAGTAAATACTAGAATGTTCTCCAGTGGAGTCACTGTTATTTCCTGTACATATCTAGAATAGTGAGACTTTTTGTCTAGTGAAATTCTTAAAACTTAAGAAGGAAAGGAGAAGACATCATACACAGTAGACACAGATTGAACATAAATAGTAATGTCAAAAGATAAAGCAGAAAAATCTCTCTCCTTCTAAATGAAGCCAAAATTTTCATCAGTAATTTAAACAAGACTGAAATCTGTGGCTGCTTGCAAAAATACCAAAACCCCGTTTACAATAGCCACTGATTTGTTTAAAGATGGCTAACCTGGCAGAGACTATATGATTCTACATATGTTCCTACACAAGACTGAAAAATTTATAATCTAAATTACTCCAATGAAAACCAAATGCTCTCTAATAAAAAATGCCTCTATTTGTCAACCATCAGCCCACAAGCTATTTCTTCTCTTCCCAACTCCTCTTCTGCATTAACTTCAAAGGAATTTAGGTACCAGCATCTGGGATATAAGCAGTAGCTGAACCTCATTGTTCAGAGAAGCCTGAAACATAAAAATGACCTTATATCTACAGATTTCAGTACCCTATCAAACAGAAGAACAAGATAATCATTTGCACAAATATCCAAATAAAAAAAATCATTAAACAAACTTTGTGATTTAAGCAACAATGAATGGTAGGTGCAAAGTAAACTTTAAAGAATATACAATAGCATCAGATATATCATGAAATGTTTTATAAAATCAATCTCCATGTTGGAGCTTGCTCAATTTTTTTTCATTTTCTTTTCATATTCTTATAGTTAATTTCCTGGTTCATGGCATGGTTAAGTGATTTTTTCTTAAGTCTTGGTCATTTGGGATACGATGAGACACTATATCCTACTTAATTCTTTTTTAAGGCAACCAGTACCTCCACTGAGGGCCAAGTGAATAAGAGCCTTCAGCTTCCAACACAGTCCTATTGACAACAAGCTAGTGAAAGTGGGATGCTGACTCACACTACCATTCTGAAGACATATGGGGTAGAAGTACAGCTCCCCCTCACTCAGCTCCACTGACAACCCAACAACAGCAATGCACAGACCAGCATGGCCTCATTACCTCCAAGTAGAAATGTATGATCAGCTCCCAGTCAGGCCACTTGCATTCGGGAGAAGTTGCTATTTGGAGAGGTGGAAGCTTAGCTCCCTACTGGGCCTCAGTGCCCTGAGAAAAGTAACAAAATGGAGTCCCCACTAGGCCTGATCCCTCAACCTCATGCTGCCTCACTGATTTTAGGAGTAAAGGTGAAGTCTCAAATCACCTTGGGTGGGCCCATGATCTTCAACAAAAAATACCAATGTTTCTCCAGGTGTGGTGGCCAGCCCATGCCTTTAATCCCAGGACTTGAGATGATGAGGCAGGAGGATTGCTGTGAGTTGGAAGTCTGCCTGAATTGAACAGTAAAACATTGTCTCAAAAAAAAAAACACAAAAAAATACCAAATCTAGAGCTGGGCAGGCAAATTATAAGTCTGGACCATTTTGTATCAGAAAGTTATAAAGAGTGCCAAAACAAAGGACATGTCACAGACACAGACGGCAAACTGAAATAGCTCCTAATGGCCAAATCTAGAACAACTACATCAAAAGAATGAGTAATATTTAATAACTCAAATTATTAAAACCTAAAATATGAAATGAATATATCTGAGTTTAAAGTGATACAAATGAATTATTAAATAAGCAAAATATACAAATATACTTTGTAATATTCCTAAATAATATATGCACATAGTCTTTCTTCAAGAAGACTTAATCTTCTCTAACATCACTAATCTTTGAATATGGACCTTATTTTGTAGCCCACTTTTAAATAATATGCTTTATAAGGGAAAAACTACAGTAAATTTTTAGTATACCTCTCTGACAAATACTACTTCAACCAAATGATCAAAGCTAAAAGTATTAGTCATGTCTATGTATTTATCATGTACCCTGAAATGGTACAATTATAAAGGTAACTTACCTGTGGTATTTTTTCTGAAACTCAATATCCCAGTCTAATTTTGAGAACAGAAAACATTAGACAATCCCAAAACTCAGTAGAGTAAAAAAAGATAACTTTTCAATGTGCTGTATATTATGATAATGAAAAATAAAGAAAAACTGAGAAATTTTCAAAGTTTGAAGAAGAGCGGAGATATCAGGATAGGATTATGAAATATAACAGTATCTTAGTAGCAATATATTAATATGGGTTTCTTAGTTTTTAATATTTTTAACCGTAATGAATGATAATAACATTAAAATGTGAAATTGGATGATGAAAATATGAAGAATCTTTACTTTAATTTAAACATTTTTCCAACATAAAAACTTACTGTACAAAGTCAAGTAGAACATTATAAACTAAGATTGAAAAGCTCAACATTTCTTAGATACTAATTTTTCCTAAATTTTTCTATATTTTCAAAGCAATGGCAGTTTAACTTCCACGAAGTTTTGGATGAAAATTTATCATTTGATTATAAAAATTTAAACAGAAATCAACTTGAGCATGAAGTACAACCAAAATATTCATTGAAAACATAACATGCATATTATCACACATCACATTATTATAGATTTATAGTGAAGCTAAATACTTGAGGCAAATATTCATCTCCATCAGTGGACAATTGATTTCAACAAAGGAAGCAAGGTAAACTATTGGTAAAAAATCTTTTTACAAAAATACATACTCGTGTAAGATCAGAAAAACAGCAAGGTTAATATAAACCTTGTCTGCTACCTCACATAATAAACAGAAAATTATGTAGCATTAATCCTGTACCTCAAATTAGACTTAATCCATTAAACCGCTAAAAGGAAACAGCAGATATCATTGCAACCCTGGGGAAATGTTTCTTACACAGTACATTAAAGTACTACATCTAAAATAAAATATCAACAAACAAAAGCACAATGTCCAATTAAAGAAATAAGCAGTCAAGACAAGGTTAAGCTACAATATCTCAGTAAATTCAGAATGCACACAGTGCCCCTACAAATAAAAAATAAGATAAACATCCTAATAATTAGTGTTATCAATTCTCAATCATAATCTATAATTACACAAAATGATGGTCAAACCATCAGTCTTCATGGTAAAGTATTATATAACAATGATAATTAGATACCACTATATATGCATTCAAATGCCCAAAATTAGTAAGACTCAAAACCATCAAGTGTTAGAAAGGACAGGAAGCAACTAGAATTTTGGTACATTACTATCCTTTATGTTCATTTCTGATTGTTGTTCATTCTTTCAGGTAAACAATTAGCAACCAAGTTGCAGGATCATATGTCAAGTCATTCTTTAACCTTACAAGAAAATATCGAATAATATTCTAATACAATTTTACACCACCCCGTGAAGGGGGTGACTGGCTAGATAACATATTGGATTTGGGCAGGTCAGGCTTGAACTGGCAGCAGTTCCTGGCCCAAAGTGGACTGGTGGGATCTGCTTGGGCTGGGCCACACCCCCGGTCAGGACCCCATAGCCAGGGATGAAAGCATCCTGAACCTGTGATATCCACAGGGCACTGACTAATGTTCTGAAGGCACTCACTGGCTGACGGGCTCAGAGGAGGGGGGCCAGCCCACATCACCCCTGCATGCACCTCACAGATCAGCAACAAACTGGATAGGGCAGCAATCCCCTAGCCAGTATGCTTCAGAAAAACCCGTAAGCAATGTGGAAAGGACCTGAGAGCACCAACATACACCTGTCTGAAAGAAACCGGAAACATGATAAGAGAAAGAAACAAGAAAAAGCCTTCAGCTGCATACCCAGGGAAAATAAGTCCAGGAGAGGTAAATACAGAAGAGATTAAGGACAGCAAACATTCAATATCAGACATAACCTCAACAGAAATAAAGAAATACTTCCATGACCTCATCAACGAACTTAAATCTGAAATTCTAACTCAAGTGAAGCAAGATATAAGGATATTAATAAAAGAAATACTAAGCACTTCTCAAGAATATACAGATGGAAAAATGGAGGAACCCAGAAAAAGGAGAGAAACCTTTGATGAAGAATATAAACAAAACCTAGAATACATGAAACAAAGAGAAAACCAGGAAATTAAAAATTCTGTTGAAAGTTGGCAAAATTTCTTGACAGAAACTAAAGACAGAGTTTCAAAACTTGAAGGTAGATTTGCAATGTGTGATCACAAAAGGAAAGATCTCTTAAAAATAACAAGGATCCAGGAAGTAACAATACAAAGGCTAGAAGACAACAAGAGGATCTATAACTTAAGAATAAAAGATGTGAGCGAAGAAGCATGGACAAATACAAATGAAATAAAAAGGCTACTCACAGAAATAATTAAGGAAAACTTTCCAAGCACAGTAAAAGGAAATGAGATTCAGATATATGAGGCATACAGAACTCCAGCCAGCTACAACCAAAACAGATCTACTCCCAGACATATAATAATCAAGATCCCAGAAATTAATCACAAGAACAGAATATTAAAAGCAGCCAGAGAAAAGAAACAGATTACCTATAAAGGCAAACCCATCAAAATCACAACAGTCTTCTTGACACAAACTACTAAATCAGGAAGAGCTTGGAGCAAAGTACTCTACCCTGAAAGAAAATAACTTCCAACCAAGATTGATATACCCTGCAAAACTATCACTCAAAATTAATGGAGAAACAAGATGTTTCCTTGACGAAGAGGAACTGGGGGAGTTCGTGATCACCAATCCAATCCTACAAAAAATACTGAAGGATATTCTAGAGAGAGAGAAGAAAATCACCAGGATTCCAGGAACAATTGCAGAAAGGCCTCAATGAACGAGGCAGACAGTGGAATGAAGGAGAAAAGTAAACAACAATGAGAGAAAAATGGCATAGCAGAGATGAGGCAGAGAAGATTGGCTATAATCTCTAACACAGATGGCCTGAATGCACTAACAAAAAGAAACATAGGCAGAGTAGATAAGGAGATAGAGTCCATTGAGATGTTCTGAATAGGAAATACGATCAACCTGAAAGAGGGTTAATGAACTGAAAGTCAAAAGTGAGAAAACAGTGCTCAATGTGACAGGGAACCAGAGAGAAATAGGGACAGTTCATCCAACAGCTGCAGATAGATTGGAAACCCATGACACTTTTGTTCAGTGTAGAACTACTCAGCTATAAGGAAGGAAAACCTTGAGGCTTTAGTAAGTAAAGGAATACAGCTCATGATCAGGCTCAGGAGTGAAAGGGTTCAGAAACACTTAGGTAGATAGCGGGATCCCCTCCTTATCTAAGAACTGGGGGAGTTGGTGGAACCTGAAATGTACAAAGCATGCTGAGAAGGTGGAGGGGAAGGAATTGTCTAAAAAGGGAAGGCAGAGGACATTATTAATAGTGTGCCAGGATTTAAAAGCCACATTATTCTCATCGCTCTGTTTAGTTTGATTTTATTCTGTTCCAGTCTGTCTACTCATACTAGATTTCAAAGCACAGACAACTACCCCCAAAATAGCAGTATATACTACAGTAACTATCCTTAATTTCCTATTAACTTAAACTGAAGCCCTGTATTACTTACACTGTCTTATTATGACTGATCTTATTTGAATCTAGTTTGTTAGATTGCTGTTTTGTCTTGACTGATTTTATTTGAATCTGGTATGCTTGGTAGCATGAAGTCTGAGAATAGAGGCAACTATTCTCAAGATGACAAGATTCAACAGGATACCCATTCCGGTTGGATTATTATCTGCTTTTGAAGTCATATAATGTGTCCAATGTTTTGTTTTTATTAATATTGCTATGTACTGCTATGTCCAATTATACTATGTCTGATGATATAGACAATTCTATTAAAAATAACAAGAGACATCATAGTAACTACTGTAGAACACCTAGTATTGTGGTTCTAATATGACTTTTTTGTTTCATGTTTTTCTAGGAATTTGCTTTGTTATCTTGTTTTGATTTGTTCTTCCCTCTAATACAGAAATGATAGGTATACATGTAGAGATTCATACATGCATAGAACTTCTAAACAGTTTACAAGAATTGATTATAGTTATTATAAAAAAAGAGAGGTAAAGAAAGTATTCTAAAGGATATAACTGCATGTATGTTTAAGCGTGTAAAATTGATAATGATATTACTAAGTTTTTGTTAGGTGAAGAGAATTGTTTGCAGTCTCACTGTTTAAATGTCCATTTGTATGCTTTACTTATGTTATTTGAACAACTACTTCTAAGAGGAAAGTATGTAATTGTCAACTAGTGATTTCTTACTGTTTTTTTGAAGTTATGTATTGTTTCTACCCTCTGTTTTTTTTAGATAAAAATCAGGAAGTTGCGGTAGAAAAAAGATCATCTGAATAATGGCCTGCATTTATTGAATTTAGGTTTAAAGTTTGTATCATGACATGTGTATTATTACAGTTGCGTTTTAGGGGGGAAAAAACCTATCAGTTAGTTACAGAATAATACTGCAAATGTTTAAATGATATAATTAATACTAACCTTAACTGACATATACAGTGAACGTTTAAAAACTGTACTGCAGCAAAAGACACAGGAATCCCCCTCAAACTATACCTCCTCTCTTTAAACACTCACCCCACCATTCTTGCTTTCTGAAACAATTCCCTATGTCCTCTATCGTGAGCATCTTTACAAGGAGCAATCAGAAAGTCAGTGAAGGCTGGGGTTAAGTACTATCCAACACAAAGACAGGTTCATAAAAATATGGTAGCTGTGTCATCATTCACTGAATTCACTGGACCAGGAACTGTGTGACTGCTGGTACTCTCCCAAAGTCAAAATGATCATGAGACATAAAAGTTTTCAATCGATTCAGGCCATCAAGATAGCCACAACAGTGCAACTAAAGATGTGCCATAAAGAGGACTTTCACAACCCCTTCAGCAAGTGGCAAGAATGATGGAATGAGTGTGCTTCAAAGGAAGGGAGTATTTTAAGGAGGACTAATGGCAATGTGTCATTTACTGTAACAATCTTTCAAAATTTAGACATTCATTGTATTTTTCATTCACATACCTATATTCCTTAAAGTTTAAAAATGGGGCTTTCTTATAAGCAAAACATGTTCAAGTCCCACAGTTTGGTCAGTGAGTAATGTCAGGGCTTGACCTATGACATTAAACACATAAGACTCTTATGTATACTGAGAAAGCTGGCATCTCATTGGTGAATTCATTGAAACCACCTTATTTGAGAAGGCTTTGAAAGGCATAGATAAGGTAGAGGGAAGTAGGGGGAAGATAATAGAAATGAACATGAATGCCAACATATTTCAAGTAGAAAACCCAAATTTCCAGGAAGACTATCAATCATTTTACAAACTTTCTAATTTTTTGTTTCCTGAACAAAAGTATCATCTTCCTAAACCTAACCCTAGAGAAATTTGTTTTGTCCTTTACATTGCTGTGCTTATGACTGCGAACTGTAATATGAACACTCAGCGCATATTCTACTACATCGTGCACTAAACAAATCTTTACTCCAATTCTTCCATTCAACTACCATTGAATGATGGAATTACTGGCCAAAGAACTTTATAGTTACTTTGAAAGCTAAGTGGTATCCACAGTCCCTGACCAGCCCAATATTACTGGATTCATGTATTGTCAATTCCTAGCCCAGTAACATTTATAATATGATTGACTGACATTAATTATACACATTAATGGTTTTCCCTGTGACATTTCCATACATGCACAAATCACGCTTTCTTCAAATTTACCCTATTACTCTCTCTTGCTCTACCCTCCATCCCATCCCCTTCCCCTTTCCCTTTCCCTTTCCTATTAGTCTGTCCACTTTCAGACCATCAATTATTTTCTTTTATTTTCCAGATTTAAAATAAAATATGCAGTACTTGTCTTTCAGAGTCTGGTAACTGATATCTTCAACTTAAAGGAGAGATCAAGTGTGATTAGTCTCAGAAGACTGATGTTTCTCTTTCACAGAACTATCATAAGGACTCCACAGTAAAGTAAAAAATTATAAACTCTGGTTCAGAAATTGTAAAAGCAGGAATTTACTCCCACAAACCTGTGAATGCCATACATTTTATGAAAACTCATTTCATGAAAAGATTTCAAGGATAGAAATTAAAGACACTGTACTTAGCACAAGGATCTCATGAATTTTCATTTTACTTACAAATTAACACCTGCTGGCAAAAGTACTAATTCTTTAGCAAATTGCAAATTAGTGATTGCAATTGCAACAGCGGTGTTAATTTTCATTTGCTAAATGTTGTTTAAAAAAACAACCTTTTTATAAATCAAGTCCTTTAACATCAATATCATCATACTTTCATGGTTTTGAATTGAAGGTGGTTACCTTATTTCCGAGACTGCAGTTTTTTCTTGTCTTGCCTTGTATTTTTTTTTTTTAAATCGGTACCGGGGATCAAACAACCGCATGCTTGCAAGGCAGGTGCTTACGCCACTGAGCTAAATCCCCAGCCCAGTTACCTTATTTCGGAATTCCCACCAAAAAATACCTAAACTGAAGTATAAAACAAAAAATAAAATCATCAAAGGAAGGTGGAACTCTATATATATATGTTATTGTGTACAGGGGGTGTGCATACCTGCATGTATCGGAAGGTGTATATGGGGTGTATTGTAATAATTCCATTACCTGTTTTACAAAAGGGTAAAGTAAATAACTTATGATTGAGGGTGCATGAAATTATTTCAATTTACATCTTAACACTGTATAATGTAATTGTCATGTTTCATTTGAATGTTGTTTAGAAAAAATAATAAGACTTTTGCTTTCAAGGATAATATTTGTTGAGAAGCAGAACACAAACATGATTTGACATAATAATGGAATCAAAATTTGAATGTTACAAAAATGTGAATATGCTACATGACCTCTGAAGTTTAAGAGTTAAATGATTTAAATCATGTTGCAAAAGTATAACTGGGACATAAAGATCAGTAGCTTTATGTTTTATATTACCTTTAGCCACCTGATGAAAATTTTCTCTCAGAAGGAGTAGTGTATGCACATCACAAAAATATCCTTTAATAATGTATTTTGATCCAGTGGATAAAGGTAAATATAAAATATGAAGCTCCTCATTTTGTTCTGATTATTCACCTGTGCCACTGTTTATAAGAAATTTCCAGTACTAAATAGTATTTTGAAAATGAGAAAAAAGAGTCATGTGAATAAACTTAATCAGTTATATAGTCAAATACTATAAAAAGGGGGTCATTTCATCAGTTGAAGAATAAATCAGCTGCAACTTCCTATATTATACCATATTTGGCAGTATCTGGTTAAATTTCAATATAGTACCTAGTGTGTACAGAAGATTCTGATAGTTTTATTTGAAAGGAAGCAATCTGTTCCTTAACCAAGCATGCAACATCAGGCATCAACATAAAATGGATCCATAAAATGCTAGTATTATTAGTTTCCTAATTCATAAAACATACTATTTATTTGAAGAACCAAAGTATATTTTGGTCACTGAGGAACTCAGTGAGAACTTTTCAAGAGATGGTCAGGAGTAGAAGCTCTCTTTCAGTAGAGTATTAAGAAAAGGAGGGAAGATAAAAAAGTCAATCATGTAAAAACCATCTCAGAAGAGAAGACTGTTTAGTAGAGGGTGAAGGAGAATACAGAGAAGTGTGTTTCTGACGCATTTGTCAATCATCAGTTGTCAGAGAAAACACTAAAATCTACATCCACATGAATGAAAGGATGAACTTTCCTGAGGAGAAAGTGTTTCCAAGAAATGAATCAAGAAGAAAGAAGGCACAAGTCCTCCATCATATTATCCCACAGAAATACGGACCAGTGCCTGAGTAACCCATATTTGGTTACAAGTCAGGGGCTACATCAAAATAGAGCTCCCATTATTATGCCTTCTTCTGTAGGCACATGTGAGAAGGTGACCTTGGCAGATGACGTACAGTGGATTCCCAGGCACGTGGCAGTCTGCTTTAGGTGCTAGCTTCACACAGAAGCTAGACTTTGGCATCCCTGGAGTGTTAAGCCTCCCTCCCCGTTAAGCACTAAACTTGAAGCCAGCCACATCAGCTAAGAGAAGTCTGAAGTCACAGGTAGTTTACTGTTCAGGACAACTAGAAAAGAGCCACTACAACTACAACTTTAAACTCACTGTCTTTTCCTTCCTTCCTTCCCTTCTTTCCTTCCTTCCTTCCTTCCTCTCCTTCCCTTCCTCCTTCTTTCTCCTCTCCCTCCTTCCTTCTTTCCTTTCTCTTCCCTCCCTTCTTTTTTTACTTTCTTCTTTCCCTCTTTTTTCTTCTTTCCTTAAAACAAGAGCATAGCCGGGGATTTAGCTCAGCGGCATAACCGCCTCCCTTGCAAATGCATGGTCATGAGTTCGATCCCTGATACCAAAAAAAAAAAAAAAAAAAAAAAAGAGCATAATTTATATGTTATATATTCAAAGCATCAAGTAAATACATATTTCCCTTTGGGGAAGTTCAATTTGGCCCAATTCTGTGATTATACAACTATAAAAGTTTGCCTTGTGCTGGGGATTTAGCTCAGCAACATAAGCCCCGGCCTTGCAAGCACGAAGTCATGAGTCCGACCCCGCGTACAAAAATAAATAAATAAATAAATAAATTATATAAAAGGTTGCCTTAGTGTCCACAGAAAATTTTTTTCCTCCTTGCAAATTTCCATGTGATTTACCAAAGACTGCTTTTCAGTGTACCCTTAAGTTTTCTTCCTTCTTAAAGTGGTCTTTAAGGGCTGGGGATTTAGCTCAGCGGCATAAGTACTTGCCTGGTAAGTGCAAGGTCATGAGTTTAATCTGCTGTACCAAAAAAAAAAAGATAAAGTGGTCTTTAAAAAACTGCAGTGGATGAAGCTGCTGCACACATGGTGGCGTGTGATGGAGTAGCGCCAACACACACAGAAAATGGTCTACCTTCATTTAATGTGGAGTCAAGCAAACAAAAATTTATTTTACTGCATAGAGCAGAGAATTCAGGGGGTCTACTAGTCTATTGTGAGTTAGAATGAAGTTTTTCTTTGTTTCCTGCTGTTTTGAAGTTCCTATGAGTGTCATCAGCTGCTAATGTTAATTTCTAAGCAAAAGGAAGCTGAGGCAGGGAGATTCTTAACAGAATCTTTAAGAAAAATGAAAGTCTTTATAATTCCTCCTCTCTCTTGAGACTGTGATTGCACAATTATCTGTTTCAAAAGGCCTCAACATATTCCCAACAGTTCATCATAAGACATAGAAAATCAAAGGTCAAATACCCAATCTGATCTCATAAATACTGAAACTGATACCATTTTGAAATTGTGAACTAAATCTCATGGAAACTAAGTACATTAACTCAACATTCTATATGAAGGAAGCAAGGGGGAAAAATTGAGATCCTGGTCTGCTGGTCAAGATTTCATTAGTTTGACCAATATAATGTATTTTCCCCGATATTCTTTTATGGTTATTATGAATTAAAATGAAAATATCCCCAAATGTCTTCTGTATAATCACAGAGTGTCTATTTTTATTAAGGTGAGATAAAGAAAAATAGGAATATTGTGTCTAATTTGTGCACATTTCCATGAATCTTCCCAAGTAATTTGCAACATGGAACCGTATTTCTATTTTCCTGAACTTCTGGCAATATGTAAAAAACAAGGAAAGCTGTATGTATTTAGAATTGCAATTAACAAAACATACTGTATGTGTATTAGTCAGCTTTTCCAGATGCTGAAACAAACTACCTGACACCAACAACTTAAAAAATGAAATGGTTTATTTTGGCTCAGGGTTACAGAGGCAGTAGTCCATAACTAGACAGCTCCAAAGTAGAAACAACATGAAAGAAGATCACGGCACAATTCATATCGACTAGGAAGCAGAGCACAGGGGAAGAGTGCCAGAGAGGAAAGAGCCAGAGAATCAACATAGCTCCAAGATCTCCCTCCAGGACTCACCCAGATATACCAAGAAGGGTGCTTTACTGCCCCCTAGGTGGATCTCAAGCCACTCAAGTTTATGATAAAGATCAACTGTCATAGGGCCAGGGGTTTAGCTCAGTGGCATAAGCGCCTATCTGGCAAGCATGAGGTCATGAGTTTGATCCTGGGTACCAAAAAAAAATTTAACTATCATAATATGTCAACAACCCAGTAGTAGGCATTTAGAGTGCAAATAGACATGAAAAATTCTTCATAGATATCTGCACAAATTGCCATCCACTAATAAAATTAAGCACTATGTCATCTTTTGTAATTTAAATTTACTCGTTGTTTCCCTACCTGTGAACCCCAATAAATATGGTGACTTTGGACCTCTCTGAAGCTGCACCTCTGCCAGAAAGCTCCTTTCCATATCATTATTCCTTTAATATACTTTCTATGAACTCATTTCTGCCTTTAGTTATGCAACACATAGCTATGTTTGCCCTCTTGTAAATCCAGAATTCATGTCTCTGTTATACTGAACCTTCACAAAAGCATCCACTTTGACTCACAAACTGTATTGATTTTATTTATTTTTTTTCTAGTGCTTACAGCATGCAATACACAAGCAATACAGTAGGGCTATAGAAATTTTATAGAACATGAAGCTTCTTGAAATTTCTGTCTTTTGAGTTTGCTTACCCATATATTTTCCCTGCCAGATTGTAAGCTCTCAGAGAGCACGGTTTCTGTTATGCCTATCTCACAACTTCTGTCAATCGCTCTCTAGAAAAGAACCAGGCTACAACAGCCTGGTCTGGGGTTGCAAAGCCACTGTGCTTGGCACTAGAACTGTAAACAGTTTGTCCTTTTTTGGTCTTGCCATACACAGGGACAAGTTTTTTTAGTAGTTCTGTCGGCAAAAGATTTCACAACTCTGTGTGTAATTAGATTAGGTCAGGATTATTAAAATGGCAAATTCTTAAGATGTGTCTGAAATGGTTTCTCAAACTTGATTACATAACTTTACACAATGCATTTTATTCATTCATTCATTAAATATATTGAATATCTACCGTTTGTCTGGAACATCCCTGGAACACACATAACTTACACTTCAGGGTTACTATATCTTTCCACTTGGACCCAGAACCATATGAGAATATTTGTTTCTCAGATCCACACCACCATAAATTACTTCATGTTATCTTGTTTCCATTCATTATTGAAAATAAAATCTTTCATATTCAAAACTTAGCAGATAATGTGCTACAAAATCCAGTTGTTTGTGATTTTATGCAGACTTGTAGTAGCGATACGAATTATCTCTAGATACCTGGTTTATAGCACTTACCATGTGGTGAAATTTATTTTTTTTGATTTTTTAAGAGATTGCAAATCATTTTTTGAGCTGCACCGTGAAGAACAGTGTTGTAGATTCATGAACATTAACTCACAGCTTTTTATAAAATCTTATTTTTCCTGCCAAACTTAAACACTCTCCAGATGAGGGGACAATATTAGAAAATTGAAGAAAATTGAACAAAAATTTACTCAGTGCTGTTCCAGTTTACTGCACATGCAAACACTCAGTAAATATTTGTTGATTTGATGAAATGAGAGCCAGTGTTTTGACTAATGTGCCTGTTACTATACTGCTGTGTATGCTTAACCCACTAAGAGTGGTCACAAGAATCTTAATGATTGTTGAACTGCTTATGACACTTGAAGAAATAAAGTTAGGAGCAGCCCATTTGGAAGTTCTATTTGTGACAGAAAGTCCAAATGCAGTAAAAAAGAAACTTGCATTAAATTTTACAAAGGGTTTCAAATCAGCACAATCAAACCTTTACACACTAGAAGAGAGTGGATTACAGTGAAAACAAATTATTACTTGGAAATTGGGGACGCTCATCACATTCCTTGGAATTACACATCAAATTACAATACATCACTTGCAACTGATGTGGAATTATGAATAATTTTATGAATATTCAACTCCTAATTTCAGAAGATCTTTTTAACTGTACGTGTATTTTGATTTTTTTATTTATTTAATAAATTTTTGTTCTTTGATTTGTTATCTCACAGAAGAAATATTTTTCTGATAAAGATAAAACTATTTTAAACATGTTGCTTATAATA
Source organism: Hydrochoerus hydrochaeris (assembly GCA_004027455.1). Taxonomy (NCBI): domain Eukaryota; kingdom Metazoa; phylum Chordata; class Mammalia; order Rodentia; family Hydrochaeridae; genus Hydrochoerus; species Hydrochoerus hydrochaeris. The sequence goes on along the minus strand of PVLA01002116.1, from coordinate 223,542 downwards.
CAATATGCCATAGACATTATTCTCGATTAGTTTTGCTGATGAACACCAGTCCTAATTCTTTTATGAACTTCAGACACCTAAAATTTCAGCTGATTTTTATGGATCAGTTAACTCTCTTCCATTTTTGTGTCAATTATTTATTGAGCTTCTATATTAAGTGCAGGCACCAACCTAGGCATTTACATGTGGAGTCTTCACTTTCCTCTCTTATTCTACCAAATAATTTGAAGTTAATTTCCCAGTGGCAACCCAAAGGTCATGTTAATGTGACATTTCCACAAATTTCCTCTGCCACTTCTGACCAAATGAATGGGAATTCAGCAAAAGTCAAGATTGTCTATTTTGGGATTACGATATACCGTAGCGCAGCACCTAGTTGGCAAGCTTTGATAAAGACAGGTAGCTCTGTTGAGCAATTCCATGTGGGGTCTGAAGGGGTCTCTAGCACACAGGCATCAAGCAACAGAGGCCATCAGTCCAGTAGTTTATAGAAGCTGGGTTCCACCAACAGCCAGGTAATATTGGGAAGAAATAAACTATTTTAGAGACAGGATACGTTATCTTGACCACAATGTTGATGCAGAGTATTTTACAAAAAAAAAAAAAAAAAAAACGGACGGAACTACTACACCATGGAAGAGAATGTGGTTGTACGTGTCCGTGCCCTAACATCTTATGGGAAACCAAAATTAAGTATGATAGACTAAATTAGAAATAAAAATGATAAACAAGCTTCTTTGGTGCAAAAAAAACCACAACAAAACAACTATGCTTGGAATCCCAGTTACTTGGGAGGTTGAGGCAGGAGGCTCACAAGAAGAAAAAAGAAAGACATTTCAAAACATCAAAATATTCAAGCTGAGCCATACGGTGTTGTGGGCCACCTTCAGTCAGGCTTATAGTGCGACTTGGGAGTAAAAGTATGACTGGCAAGGAAAAGTAAAACTTTGTAAATTGAAACGTTTTGCTTTCGAAACAACCTGCTTGTCCAAACCGTCTCCGACCACCCTCTCCTCTCCTCGGCTCATGTGCATGGACAGAATATGCAGGTGTCAACTCTAGGAGGCTGGGCCACAGCTTCTCTTACACAGAGGAAGGAGAGAATAGAAGAGGGGCAGGAGGGCTGAAGGAAATCTGGAGTTGTCTACTGTCTCTCTATTCCCTTTTCTCTCTCTCCCTTACTGTAAAAGATTTGCACATCTGGTCATAGGAAGGTGGTAATTTGCGATGAATTGGCCCCCTCCACCTTCTCAGAGCTAGCTTTCAACAAATTCTTTTTTCCTTTTCACGAAAAATGGCCTCCAAGGAAGACAAACCATACTTTCCCACGAGTAAGAACGTGTGCAGGCTGAGAAACCAGAAGAGCAACTCCTACCCACCCCAACCCCCCATAAGCCACTGGCTGACTCAGAGGATTCTGGGTGAGATAACAGCAAGGGAGGTGAAAGGAATAGCTTGATGCCTGTGGTGTTTGCGTCCCTTTGCGGGACTTGGGCTGCTGATCTGGGCATCTCTTTGGAGGATGGCAGTGTGCACTGTGGCCACGGTGGGGGATTTCCTTTTGTCTTGTTTTTGAAATCTAATGTTTTGACCTGTTTTACTGTTTTGTTTTATTCCTATATCTGGTAACCTGAGCAACTATTGAAGATAACAATATGCGGTTTCACAACCACTGTTAAATTCCTATCATCTTGTTTTGAAAACCTAGAAAATGAAAGGTCTCCATGGTTTGTTTGAGAGTGGTGAAGGAAAGATCCACAAGTGCCAACCTGAGTGGCCCCTAAATAGCCAGGAACTAAAGGAGGCCGAGGAGAAAAATGTAAAACAAATGGCAGACTTGCCAAGCAAAGAGCAAAGAAAAAGCCTGAAGGGATGTCACATTGCCTGCATACTGAGAAGATTAGCAGGTATACCAGTTATCAGGACAACTGGAAAATTGCCTTGAGGGACTCTCAGAAATTACCAAGGCCCTCTGCACCAACAGGCCCTGAGAACCGCCCCTCCTCCACAGGATCATCTCATAAGAGCCTCAGGCACACCGAACAAGCTGAGCTCCCTGCCTAAGCCCTGGGCTACCTTGTAGTTCTGACTTCCTGCCCGACTGTTCGAGATCCCCTGCAGCTGTGATGCAAGCAGGCCCAGGCATGGTTCGGTTTGTGCAAGCAGCAGAAGCTGGTGGAGTGCACGTGGTGCTGGTTCTGCAGATGTGCAAAATATGTGGGCTGCAGAGTGATGGCAGCTTCCACGACCTCAAAAGGAAACCTGGAACGTCAGGGAGAAGTTGGTTGCAGGAGGCCAGCTGCTGCAGGTAGCCTTAGTGTAGCCTTGGGAGTAGAGCTAGAACAACCCCCACCCCCGCAAAAAAAAGAAAAACTACAGAAAATAGCAACATGAAGCAAGGGTCTCCTGCAGGGAAAGCTGCAGGCAGTGTGTAAAGCCAGCTCAAGGGAGTAAACATGTGGTCTACCCCAGCAAAAGCCAAAGGCATGAGACTTGAGGAGGATTTGCCCCCTCCCCACAGTATACCCAGAATGCCAGTTTGGAAGCTTTTACAGTTCAGTGTCTACCCTACTGGATTTTGGTCTTGCTTTGAGCTAATTACCTCTTTCTGCTTTTTTCCTTCTTCTTTTTGAATTAGGAATCATTAAACCTGTCTCATCTTATATCTCCACAGCATATAACTGGAATTTTGATTTTGCAGGGGCTCACAGTTAAAAAAGTTTGCCTTGAATTTCATACAAAAATTGTGTGATTAGACTTTTGAGCAATGCAGGAAAAGTTAAGACTTGGAACTGTAAGGGAGAAAACATTAATTTTGCTCTGTGAAATGGACATGAACCTTGGGGGCTAGTGGTAGAATAATATGATATAGGTGTGGTTTCCCCTTCAAGGGTTCATGTGTTGCTAGGTTGGTCCTTAGAAGAGATGATTAGACTCCAGTTTCTCTTGATTCCTCTTAATATGATATGGGTATGGTTTTGTTACTTCTTATAAGATTAACTCCCACCACGTGATGCCACAATGACGAGGTTCTCACCAGAATAAGGCTAATACTAAAGCACTGTCCTTGAATCTCCAAAACTATGAATTAAATAAAAAGAAACCTTCTCTCTTTATAAACTTATCCAATCTCAGATACTTATTATAGCCATGAAAAACTGAATGACACAACCACAAGCAAAGCAAGATAAAAACCATGCTATGTAAATCACCAAGTTTATGATAACAGTGTTATATAACAAGGGGATAACTAATATGCCAACTACTCTGTTAATATTCCTCACTGGTTCAACTTTTCTTCATCCTTTCTTTAAATATACATGTTCCAAAGTTATACACTTCATGGATCTTCTAGTTTTCTTAATTTCTTTGACTGCTACTTGTATAACGCTATTATCTTTTAACTAAGCATTTCTAATATGATTCCCTAACTTCGTTGTGTTAGTCAGCTTTAAGAACTGGTGACAAATAACTGAGTTTGATAATTTTAAACAGGAAAGCTTTATTTTGGCTCCGTTTCTGGTGTTTTGGTGTACCATCAGATGGCTCTGTTGCTTTGGGGCCTGCACCAAGGCTGTACATTATGGTAGAAAAAAGCACGTGGTACAGACTGCTACTTACTTTATGGTGACATGGAAGCAAAAAGAAAAAAGGAATAAGTGACTAGGGTCCCAAATATCCCATTTAAGGGTGTGCCCCAGTCACTTCACTTCTCTCCACTAAGGCCACCTTTTAAATGTTCCACTCCCTCCGGGGAGTACTGGAACCAAGCCTTCAACACATGGCCTCTGGGGACATTTAACATGTAAATGATAAAAATCACCTCTCCTTTTGCTCTAGTTTTTATCCTGTTTTAGAGCTCTCATTTCAGAGATCAGCTTATTTTATGTCCTATATTTTAAAAATCAATTTCTTTCCCAACTCATTCATGAGATCAGTATTAATCTAATATAAAATCCAGATAGAATAAAAAAACCTACTTCTCACAAACATATTCAAAAACCTTCAAAGGAATTTTGGCAAGTGTAGTTGGTTGTGGTGATGCTCACCTGTAATCCCAACATTCAGGGGCTGATGCAGGAGGATCTCTGCAAGCTTGCAGCCAGCCTGGGCTACAAAGTTAGTTCAAGGAAGGCCTTAACTGCACAGAGAAACCATGTCTCCAAAAACAGAAAGAAAGAAATTTTAGCAGGTAAAATCTAGAAATGCACAAAAATAAGTTGTTCTGTCTTTGTGAGCCATCATCACTGGCTACAAAAATAATTATGCACTGTGACCATAACTAAGATTTATTTCATGTTTATAAATTTGACTCAATATTTTAAAATTAGGTAACATGATCTACCATATCAACAAGCAAAACAAGAAAGCCATACAATCATATTAACTGATTCACAAAACACATACTAAAATATTCAAAACACATGCAATAAAAAGCTCTCACGTGAAAATAGAAGGAAATTATCTCAGTTTGAAAAAAGCAACCACACAAACATACACATAAGATCACATTTAATGGTATGAAACTAAATATTTTCCCTTGAAATTGGAAACAAAGCAAAGATGTGAGCTTTTACCATTATTAAATATATTATTAAATGTTTTACCACTTTAAGAAGCAAAAATAAATAAAAGGCAGATCAGTTAGAAAGGAGTAAACAGTACCTTTTTGTAGATGACATAACCATTAACATTTTTAAAAATCCCAAGGAATCCATAAGAAAAAAATACTAAGAGCAAAAAAAAAAAAGAGTGAGTTATTCACTAGGTAATGTTGCAAGGAAAAAAACATTGTCTATGGATTGAAACACCACACAGTAAAGATATTCTCCTAAAAGACAATGCAATTCCTATAAAAATCAAAGCAAGTTTTTTTTATACACACAAATCTTTTCTACTATTAAGGCAGAAAAATGTAAGTCATTCAACGGGCAAAAACTTAAAGATGAATAAAATTCGAGTAATCAGTCTTTCATATATAAATGCATAATATTTAGCCAGAGTAATCAAAACAATGTGGTATTGGTACATGAACAGACCTATAAGTGAGTGCTACAGAATAAATTACACAGAAGTAGATCCACACAAATAAGCCCTACAACTTCTTGGAACACAATAGCAAACGAAATTCAATCGGGGAAGAACAGTTTTTTTAGCAAATGGTGCTGGAGCAATTGCACATCCAAAAAGCAAAATCATGATTTATGTCTTAGCCATTTAACTCACAGGGGATCACAACCTTAAATGTGAAACTGTAAAATCTTTAGGAAAAAAAATCATACGATGAAATCGTCATGATTTAAGGCAGAGCACAGAGTTTGCAGGCTTCCGATCAAACACACAACCAACACAAATATATAAATAGCAATTGGGTCTCACCGAAAAGTTTTTTAAATCGGATTTTACTCTCCGGAACTATGTCTGAGTAAGATGAAAATGCAAGCTGTACACTGAAAGAAATTCCTTGTAAACTAGTTATCCAATGAAGTATTTGTATATAGAATATATGAATCTCACAAATCAACAGAAAATATTAGAAAATGTGAAACACATACCAACAGACATTTCACCAGAAAAGATATAAGACTGCAAATAGAAAGATTTGCAACATCATTAGCTGACCAGACACCACATATTAAAACTACAATGGGCTATCATCACCACATGATCGTCAAAACAGCTAAAATATATATAAATGCTAGAGATTATGTGAGAAACTGCGTCACGTACACTGCTGATGACAATATAAAATGGTATAACCACTCTTGCGATCAGTTAGGCAAACTTGGTTTCGTCCCTCGTGGCTAAGACATAATATCCTACACCTGCAACTCAAAGCAAGAAAAGTTTACACAATTAGGCTCACAGTTTGTAGAGGTCTCAGTCCATAATCGGCTGGCTCCACGGCAGGACAGCAGGACCCCTAGACCACAGGGCAGCGGAGCATGGTGCAGGCGCGCCAAGGAGGCTGCTCGTGGCTTCGTGGAATGGCGACCAAGAAGCGGAACACCCCGAGGGAGGAGCGGGAAACAGAAACACAGACCACACCCCCGAGGCCCGCCTGCTTCAAACCCTCTCCACCCTCAAACTTATATTCTTTTATTTTTAATTTGCAATTTCTATTAGTATATGTTTACATAACATAATAATTGCATTCATTGTAGGGAATTGGTACGTGCGCATAAGACATCTCAATTCCTTTTGTTTTGTTTTGTTTTGGTTTTTTCCAAAAAAGTGAAACAGAAACAAAAGGATAGAAATGACACAGAATTTCAAAAAAAAGTAGGGAACTAACCATAGTTAATATATTGCATATTGGTGTCTTAGAAATTGTTGTACAGGTTACAAAATACGGACACAAAAGTGACCAAACAGTTTATCAACACTAACTGGTTTTTTTGAAGAGCTAACAAAGCAAGTCAGTGTAGAGATTCCTCAGAAAACTCCCGTAATAAATAGGAAATCCCATTTAACCCAGTTTTCTCCTTCTGGGTATTTTTCCAGAAAAATTGAAAATGTCATGCCTTGGTGATATATATGCACCCATGTTTATAGCAGTACAATTTGTAATAGCTAAATCTTGGAAACAACCAAAATGCCCATCAGCTGCAGAATGGATAAAAAGATGTGTAGTTTTATACAATGGAATATTACTCAGCTATAAAAAAGGGTAATTTTGAGGCTTTTACAGGTAAATGCAGGCAACTCGAGACCATATTCGTAAGTGAAATAAATCAAACTCACATTTATAAATATCATATTTTCTCCCTAGTATAAAAAAATAAAAAATAAAAATCTCATTTCCTTTTTTTTCTTCCTTCTGCCATTTTTTATTTTGCTAGCATCATATTGATCGATTAGTCTTATAAATCCTTATAAAGTTAACTATCATATATACAGATTAACAACCAAACAAAAGGACCAAAACCATATAAAACACATAAAACAATTATACTAAATCCAGGTACACTTTTAGATCCACTGTCTATGCTGGATTACAATAGATTTTCCAGTATAACATTTAACTATAAAATCATCAATGGATTATCACACCTCTGTGATTCAATTGCCTCCCAAATACCATGCTTACAAGTGCACCAGGCTGTTTGTGTGACATCTAGATATAAACCATAACAGGCAGTTTATTTTAAAAGTAAACAAGAAAATATTTAAAAATCCAGAAATTTCTTTCTGGGCATTTATCCCAGAAAGAGGAAAAATTTTATTTATACACAAAAAATGTACACCTAGTTATTATGCTTGCAATAGTCAAAAATTGAAATCATATGTGGCATCCTTCAATATATATCTGGTGAAACATGCATGTATGGAAATATTACTCACCATTATAAAGGAGTAAATTGTTGATATACATCACAGCCCAGAAGAATCTGCTAGGCAACTATACTGAGTTAACAAAAATCAAGCTCCATATGTCGTATACCAATGATAGAGAACAGATTAATAGATAGTATTAGAAATTAAAGATTAGGATTTCAGAATAGAGATGAGACTAAGAGGTTGGGGGACATGATCATAAAAGGCCACTGTGAGGATACCTGCACTGTTGAAACTAAGTAGTATTTTGACTGTGAGGGTGAATACATGAAAACACTAAGTTATTAAAAATAGGTAATTTAGTACACATACACACATACATAGAAAAACACAAATAAAACAGGAAATTGTAATATGACCTTTTAGTTTTCTGTCTTTTATCTTTTAGTTTTCTGTCACTGCAATTAAATACCTTTAGAAATCAATTTAAAAGATAGATTTATTTAGACTCACAGTTGAAGTGGTTTCAGGAAATGATCAGTTGCAGAACATGGTGGGTAATATGTTGGTAAGCTAATCTTCTGAGTTTACAGGCCAGGAAGGTCAGGCAAGGGAGAAAAGGGAGACACTGTAAGTGTGTTGGTTTCCAACATCACTTTCAAGGGCATCTTCCACAGTGATCTAACTTCCTCTCATCAGATTCAAGTTCTCATGGTCTTACCACCTCCCACCACAGGTTTGGAAGCAAGCCTTCATCATATGAATTTTGGAGGATATATCAAATCCTAACCATAAGAGTAACAATTACACTTTCCTGCTTGTTTGTACTAAACCGTAATTTTTGCAAAATATAATGACTGAAAGAAAAAAATTTTAAAAAGGATACAAGGTTCTGTCTTAGTTACTTTCTCACTGCTGTGGCAAAATATCCAACACCCACCAGTTAAATAAGGAAAGGTTATTTTAGCTCACAGTTTGTAGAAGTGTCAAGCCATAGTTGTCTAGCTCTAAGGCAAAGTAAGATGGCAACATGATGAAGGGGCATGGCAGAGGCGAATCAGTTTATGGCATGGCAGGCAGGAAGCAGTGACTCTCTTCTTTACCTTTTTATTCCATTCGTGCTATGAGCATATTAGTTTGCGCCTCTCACACCCAGGGTGTTTCTTCCATCTTCAGTAAATTTGTAATTCATACCCAGAACTATGCTAAACCAATTGGTGGACTAATTATGTATCACATAACCATGATCCAGTGAACTCCCCCAAAGCCCCACCTTTGAGCACACAAGGTTTTGGGGAAATATCCAGATATAAGCCATAGTTGTAACAAAGTCTGAAGATAATTCCCCATGGAGTATACACAGGGTCCTTATTGTATATGGGAATTCTCAAAGCACTGCTATAATTATTTTTGAACATCACACTTTTTAACTGTGGCACTAAGACTTTGAGGAGCAAAAAAATCTAGTATTTTCTCTTTGAAGATAATGACAGATGTTTGAGATAACTGCTTCTACTTTACCTAGTAAATTCTTTAATAGACACAATAAACATCGAGTTAAACTGATGTCAATCTGCATGGCTGTAACAAAATTGTGTTTAGAAATTGTTCCTTATTTCAACATGACTGTGAGCCTACTATCCACAGTGACTTTCTCTGATTTTCCAAATCAGGAACAATTAATGTCTAACAAGTCTTCAGTTGGGATGACCCTCAACTGAACTACACATAATATAATAACTATGATGATAATGATTCCTAACTACTACTTTGAAAGCTTTAGGTTCATTAAACAACTACAATATTTATATAAATCATTTGTTTCAATTGTGAAGAAGAGAATGAAAATGAAATTTAAGGTTTTATGTGAGTGGCATTTGACTGAGGTTAAAACTCAGCAGCCAAGCAAACACAGGTGGAGTAAGCCAGGGTTAATAAAATATTCTAGGCAGAGTAACACAATTTACAAAGTCACAGAAGTCAGAAGGCAGCACAGACCATTTGTTTAGGGCATTTAAGAAGTCTAGAGATAATAGGAAAAAGGAGCAAGAGAAGCATCTGAGGGTGAAAGGAAAATAAATCCAAGTCATGCAGAGAACTGTAGATCAGTATAAAATTGTGGATTTTATTCCAAATGCAAAAAAGAACTGCATGTACACTATGGGGACTAGATTGTAAAAAGCAGATGCATATGGATAAACAAAGACCACGTTGGAATCTGCTGACAACGGTCAAGTGAGAAATGGTGATATCATCAGTGGGGTTGAGAAAAAATGGTCAATTTCCAGCTATTCTGGAAGTGAGGGAGTGATGAAAGTATAACCCACAATGTGGGGATAGAGGGAGAGGTCTGGATCAAGGATTAGCTTTAAGTTTATGCCTCATGTAGCTGGATATATGGTGATCACATGTACAAACTCTGTTATGTTTGGTGCATAGATTGGCTTGTTTAGACATGTTTAGATTGGAATGTTAAAATGAGGACTGCAAAGTTGTTATAGGATTTACCAGTCATATCTTTATTTTAATATACCCACAATATTACCACTTCTTGCACTACTAAAAGAGTGTATGGATTAAGTATTTCCTCAGATTTTATCTAGCGTGTTCCTCACAACAACCCTGTGATTAGCTCCATTTTGTAGAAACAAACAAACAAACAACAAAACGATGTGCCAGAGAGGTCATATGATTTTCTAAAGTCATGCCACAAAGTAAAAGGTGAAATTGGGAAAGAAATGAGTGTACATCTTGACATACATAAACTTTTCAACACCTCCCCAGGGCTCCAAAATGAAACATATGGTAAAAAATGGAAGCACTTCAAGTAGGATGGGCCAGGAATTGGAAAAAAGATGTTATAGTAGAGAAGTTAGAAAAAGGAAGAAAAGGACTTATCTATAATAGACAACAATTCAGATTCCTTTTGGTTTGGGGGCATTTTATCCAGGTTAGATATGAGAATAGCTCCCAGATATGTGACACTTTCCAATAGACAGTTCCGTTGAATTCCTACTATGTTCCCTAGGGACCTGGCCCAGCAACAAGCAGGTGACCTCCAAGGGGTGATCAAAAGACACAGTGTCTAAAATTTTTTTAAGGATTATAGTGAAAGATACATTGCCAAGAATGCTAGGATAAGGGTGTTTGAAGTGAGGAGGAGTATCTGGAGGGGAATTAATGGCAATGGGCTTTTTAATGTAATACTTTATTGTGTAAAATTTAAATATTCAATTTATTTTATAATCACCTTTCCTTATTTAATCTTTTATAGCAATTTCTGTCAAATGAAAATATTGTGGTATATCCTCATTCACATTACTCATTAGATGTGGCATTGTGCAACTTCCGGCTCGTCCCTAAAGTCAAAATGATCATGAAAATGAAAAGTTCTGAATCAATTCTAAACACAGAGGCAGCCATGACACTTCAAAGACTCTAGAGAAAGAGGACTTACAGAACTGCTTAGGAAAGTGGTAAGAATGATGGGGCAAATGTGTTCGAAGAGAAGGTGATATATTGGGAGGAGTTAATGGTAATATATATTTTACTACAATAAAAAATTTTAAAAATACTTGCTATAGTTTTCTTTTAATCACACCTGGCATATCAATAGGGACTATACTTGATATATGGTCCCAGATTTCTCTTACGTCTCCTCTCAGCTTTCACTCTCATTCAAGTAGCAGCTTCTCTGAAAATTTTATTTTGACTTACACTTACTTCACCTTGATGTGTTTGCCTCAAGCACACAGAGAATCTTTTATTTTCTGCCCTGGGCCTTCTCTGAGGCCATGGATTGACAGTGTGTTTAGAGCCTACTGGTCACACAAGGATGTGCACCTAGAATTTCGAAAGAACTGCTACTCATCCTCCTACCCTGGGGAAAAGAAACCCTCAAACAACTAGTGATGGGAACTCATATCTGCACACTGCTCTCTGTGAATCCCAGGATGGGGATGGTGGGGAACAGCTTCAGATTTTTCTCTAGATCCCTGATCATCTAATGTATTTTAATTTCTCTTGATTTTTAACAGTTTTCCATTGTTCTCAAATATGTGTTTACATTTACTGTGGGCCAGACATTGTAAATGTAAACATGTAGGACAAAGAGATATTTTAAGATATTTCACCAAGGAGAAATAACCAGCAATAACTATGGTTCAGAAATTCTATAGGACAAATGACTCAGTTTTTAAAATAAATACATTGCAATAAGAAAAGAGATAGTAGGGAAACTTATACATTAAATGGAACATAATAAATCCTGATTCAAATGAAAACTGCAAAAATGATATTTGTGAGAAAAAATTTAAATTGGGATCTTAACTGGTTAATTACTTATATTAAAGATTTTTATGTGCCAAGGATTTAGCTCAAAGGCACAAGCACCTGCCTGTCAAGTGCAAGGTCATGAGTCCAATTCCCAGTGCCAAAAAAAAAGATTTTTAAGTGTAAAATAATACTTTTTTGTCTTTTTGAGACAGGGTCTCACTATGCATTTCTGACTGGCCTTGGGCATACTTTGTAGCCCAGGCTTGTCTCGAACTTGCAACAATCCTCCTGCCTCAGCCTCCCGAGTGCTGGGATTACAGGAGAGCATCACCACTCCTGGTGTAAAATAATATTGTAGCTACACTTTATAAGAATAGTGTTAACTAAATGTAATGTATCCTGGATGGGATTCTGAAACAGAAATATGAAAAGTTGGAACTGTCATCTTGTGATAGTATGTCAAGATGGTTAAAGTATGAGTTAGCTTCAGCTATAGGATAGTTAGTAACCTATAGGTACACAGGGTGCAGTGTTGCAATATGGACTTTGGAATTCAGAGATAGAACAACAACGTTAGTGAAAGCAATTGCCTCTAAGGAAATTCCACTTTGCTAATGCAGCAGGGAGTAATCAATAATCTTTTTCAAAACCAAAAAAAAAAACATGAAAATCTCTTTGGACTCATTTGAATTTCCTTACTTTTAATATATTTACCAGAATTGGTCTCAGGACCTACTGCATGTTGGGTGGGTCTTTACACAATCATAGGTTTCTTAACTGGGCTTTTTCATGCAATTCACTTCCTCTGTGATTCTGGACTGTTTTTCACATTTTGAAAACAAAAATACAGCTAACAATGCAAAAACATAACAAAGCAAAACAATGCAGAAACTACAGAAGCTACTACACCAAAGATCTATGTATCTACAGTACAATGTGAAAAATGTTAGCATTTGGCCATGTTTGAGTGATATCTTTCAAATAAAAGTTACTGCATTTTTCTGAAAAATGTGCCCTGAGATTTCCCTCTTCAATCTCATTCTCTTACCAACAGCTCATTCCCAAAGGAAATCACAGAACTGTGTTTATCCTATGAATCTAAATTTTTACACAATATTACATAAACACACATATATATGTGATAGAGTTTGCCAAAAAAAATATGTAGGTCAGGAAAAGTAAAACTTGTGTAACTATTTTAATATGAATTTTATTGAGACGTCATGAAATTAATACAAGTTACCTTTAGCCTCTATGATCACAAGAGGTGCTCAAAGCGGTGGCCATTAGCTTCCATGCATTTACTAGAACAGACAATTGCTAAAATTTTTTTATACATTTTTTGTGGATTCTGTATATAGTATACATGTTAGTGTTCTGTGGTTTTAAAGTATACAACAAGTGTCCTAACATGCGTATCATTCTACAAATTATTTATTTCCCTCAAAATTATACTTTACAAATCTATCATGTGAATGCATAAAAATCTACTTCACTGCTTTACCTGCTCCATACTGCCATACTACAAGAATATGCCAAACTTTCTTTGTCCATTTTCTTATTGATAGATATGTATGTTATTTCCAGTCTATAAGGTGATCACTACTGGTATGTGTCTCTACATTCACACAGGAGAGCTTATTTGGAAAAATATGCCCAAATCACCTTGATAGGTTTCACTGTATGCACATATACATATTTTGAACTAATTTTCAAGTTTCCCTCTGCAAAACATTTGGCCTAATTTAAATACTCAACAGAAGTATGAACTTGTTTTTCCCAGACTTTATTTTTTCTGTCTTAAGAAGAAGAAATGATATTTTAGCTATGGTTTTATTTATAAGCCCTATTACTATGTAGATGTAGCATTTTCCATATATTTATTCTTAATTCAAGTTTCTCTACTATGAATTACTTGTTTGTACTTTTGCTCATGTTTGTCCTGGATTATTTTTAAATCTTTTATTCATTTTTGATTGTCAACATATATTTTGGTTTCTAAATGTTTCTGCAATGTATATATTGAAAATTTTAAAAAATATATCATCTGGCCAGATGTGGTGGTGCATGCCTGTAATCCCAGCACTTGGGAAGTTGAGACAGGAGGATCATTGTAAGTTGAAGACCAGCCTGGGCTACAAAGTAAGCTCAAAGCCAGCCTGAACTGCATAAAAAGACTCTGTCTTGAAAAGACAAACTATATATATATATATATATATATATATATATATATATATATATATATATATATATATGGCTTCTTCATGGTATCTTTTTGTCATATGAAGTTTTTCAATTTTGATATACTCCATGTTTCACTTTTAAAAATTATTTTAAGTGGGCTGGGGATTTAGCTCAGTGGCTTAAGTGCCTGCCTGGAAAGCACAAGGTTGTGAGTTCAATCCCTGGGAGCAAAAAAAAAAAAAAAATTATTTTAAGAAAAAACGTCTTTACCCAAAAGATTATGACATATACATACATTTTTAATGTATTACACATGCACATATATTTTTAATGTACTTAATGTTTTGTAGTTAATATTTAGGTTTTAATCTATCTGGAATTAATTTTAATGTATTCTAAGTATAAAGTAATTTTAGAGCTTTTTGTACTTATAGTAACAGTCCATCCATTCCATACTAATAACTAATACTAACTCTAACATATATTATTTCCTTATATGAGTCATTGGTTTACTTTTTAAATTGTAAAACTCTATTAGTAATATATTTATATGTTATAACATAACTGGAAAGTGTGTCTGTATGGGCAGAAAGTGAGAAATTGAAATGCTCTCATATAATCCTTTGTATTTTATTTGCAATCGTCACCTCCTGATTTCAAGATATCTGTTAAGTAAATAGAAAACTGCACCAGGAGGAGAGTCAAGATGGCCGATCAGTGAGCAGCAGAATACAAAGCCTCCAGGGAGAAACAGCTCATACACCAGAATAAAACACCCAGCAGAGACCCAGACAGAGGGAGATGGATCCTCTTGACACAGGAAGAAATTAAAACTTAAAAAAGCTCATCAAATACTTCGGAACTACAACTGAAACAGCTAAAAATTATGGGACACAGCGTTTTCAGGATGACTCGCCAAGTCTGCGTCAGCTTGAACCTGCGCAGGTGGCAGAACCGCACATATTTGCTCTCGTTGCCACTCACAGGAAGCACAGCAGCACTGAAGTTGGGGATAGGTGAGCCCAATGGAGAGCAGAGCCAGCGAAGGGACCTCCATTAATCCATGGTCAGTGCTGGGAATGAGACCCCCACACACACGGGAAAGGCTGACCAAATGGGCGACATGTTGGAATCGGGCAGGAAGAGCCTGAACTGGGAGTGACAGTGGCTTCAGTTGATTGCTCCCTCCCCAGAGCAGATTCATGGGATTTGCTTGGACTGGGCCACACCCCTGGCCAGGACCCAATGAGCTGTCCCAAATTGATTCCCTGCACCTAGCACGCACTGACCAGGTGAAGGCACCTGAAGTTTGTTTGGCCCAGTGGGGAGGGGCAGGCATATGCAGCCTGCTTACACCTCAGTGACAAGAGCAGACAGGAGAGGGCAGAGGTCCCTCACCAGCGTGCTTCGGAGGAAACGTGGCCAACAGGGAAGGGGGCTGGGACCTGCACTGTAACCTGTGTGGAGGAAGCCAGGGCCATGACAGGAGACAGAGGCAGGAGGACCCCCAGCCCAGAACCCTGAGAGCCCTGATCCAGGAGAAGGAAAAACAAGGGACACTGAGGGCAGCAAACATGCAACATCAGACATGGCTTCAATGGGCATTAAGAGATATCTTCGGGACCTTGTACATGAGCTCAAAACTGAAATATTAAATCAGGTAAAGAAAGATATGAGTAGAGTAATAAAAGAAATGCTCTCAGGAAGCATTTTTCAGGAAGATACAGAAAGGAGGGTGGAACACAAAAAAAGGAGAGAAACATTTGATAAAGAATATAAAGAAAATATAGAATACATGAAGCAGATTCAAAGAGACTACCAGGAAATTAAAAACTCCATTGAAAGTTGGCAAATCTCCTTAAAAGAAACTAAGGATAGACTATCAAACCTTGAAGACAAGTTGGCAGTGTGATGATGAAAGGAAAGATCTCTTAAAAATAATAAGGAAACAGGCAGTAACAATACAAAGGCTAGAAGATGACAATAGAATCTACAATTTAAGAATAAAAAACATGAGCAAAGAAGCAGGAATACATACAGGTGAATTACAAAGGCTATTCACAGAAATAATTAAGTAAAACTTCCCAAGCATGGGAAAAGAAAATGACATTCATTTGTGTGAGGCACACAGAACTCCAGCCACCTACAACCAAAACAGATCTACACCCAGACCTATAATAATCAAGATGCCAGAAATTTAATATAAAAACAGAATATTAAAAGCCATCAGAGAAAAGAAACAGATTACCTATAAAGGTAAACCCATCAAACCACGGCTAACTTCTCAACACAGATTATCAGATCAAGAAGAGGTTGGGGCGAAGTGTTCCAAGCCCTGAAAGAAAATAACCTGCAGCCCAGATTGATGTAGCCTGCAAAACGGTCACTAGAAGTTGATGGAGAAACAAGATGCTTCCATGACAAAGGGGAACTGGGGGAGTTTGTGACCACCAATCCAACCCTACAGAGAATGCTGAAGGACATTCTAGAGAGAGAAAAAAAATACCAGGATTTTAGCAACAGTGGCAGAAAGGCCTCAATGAGTGGGGCAGGAAGTAGAATGAAGGAGAAAACTAAACAAACAAAGGCAGAAAAATAGCATAGCAGAAATGAGGCAGAGAAGGATAACTAGAAACTCTAACATAGATGGCCATGATATGCTATATTGTAAATAGTGCACAAGGATTTAAAACCCACATTACTCACACTACTCTGCTTAGATGTATTATATTCTGTTCCAGTCATTCTAACTGTACTAGATTTGAGGGCACAGACAGTAATCCCAAAAATAACAGGTATAGTACAGTAATCATCCTTAATTTCCTATTAACTTAATCTAAAGCTCTGTAAAACCTACACTGTTTTACCATGACTGATCGTAATTGAATCTGGTTTGTTGGATCGCTGTTTTGTATTGATAGATTTTATTCAAAGCTGTTATGATTGATAATATCAAGTCTGAGAGTATAGGCAACTGCATTTAATATGACAAGATCCACTAGAATATCCACTATGGTTTGATTATTACCTGCCTTTGAAATTTTATACTGTCTACAATATTTTATTTTTACTAATATTGTTATTTACTGCTATACTCAATCATACTACTATATTCAATTATGCCTGATGATATAGACATTCTATTGAAGATAATAAGAAACAACACAGTAATCATTGTAGATCACCTTGTACTGTGGTTTTATATGACTTTTTGATTTCATGTTTTTATAGGAATTTGTTTTTGTTTTGTCTTGCTAAGTTTTGTTTTTCCCTCTAATACCGAAAGTATAGAAATACATGCAGAGATTCATGCATGCGTAGCTGTTTACACTCTCACTGTTTGACTATCTACTTTATATGCTTTAATTTTGTAACATGAGCAACTATTTCTAAGAGGACAATATGTAATTTATTAACTAGTGATTTCTTATTGTTTATCTTTTTTTCTTGGAATTCTGTATTGCCTCTACTCTTTGCATGCTTTTGTTTCTCTTTAAATAAAATAAAATTTTAAAAAAACTGCACCATAAGATGATGAGACCTGATTTCAAGGTAAGTGACAATAGGTAACGCTTATTATACTCTGGAGAATTCAAAGCCACTCATAAAAATGATAAGCTACACTTACATTATAAACCAAACAAATGTCATTGGCCAACAATGTAACTTTGAGCAAAGTAGTTGCAATATCAGAGTCCAGTTTTATCATTTATTATGGTCATAATACACATCTAAGGCATTATAGTTATAAGATATAAATGAGATAGTTGTGTAAAATGTTCAGCAGAGAACCTGGCTCACAGAGTGTATGGTAAATGTTAGTCACCCTCCTTATGAAGGATAAGCCTTTACAATTTTTTTGAGAATTATTGTATTAATGTTATAACTAGCTTTACATTCTGTTCATTGAGCAAGTTTTAAAAAATAAGGATTAAGGATGATCAAACAGTTGACTTATCATCAAATGTTTTCCATGGGAGTATTACTGGAGCAGGAATAAGTATGTCTTTAATGCAGCTTTTAAAACTCAAAAACTACTCCTCACCTACTGCAGGCTTCCAGGCAGTAATTATTTTCGATCGTTATCATGCATTGGAATCTTCCAGAGCTGAGGAACTGAGTAAATAGGGACTGCTGAACTTTGTACCTGAGTTTCTGGTTCTGTCTAGATAGACATCTAGACCACTGTTTTAAACTGTTACTAAAAGCCTATTGCTACAAAACACCTCTGGGTATTAGCCTCCTGGAAATGTGTTGCATTCAAGATATTTACTTAGAAACTGTCATATACCACTCATATAAATCAAGAAAAGACATTAGAAGAAGACATTGTTATGTTAACTGTGTTACTTTAAGTCAATTTATGACAGTGGTTTGCTATGGTTTGAATCTTGAATGTCTCCCAAAGGCCATGTATTGAAGGCTTAATCCTCAAAGTGGTGCTGTTAGGAGGTGGTAGAGCCTTAGGAGCTGGAGTATAGTTGGATAAAACTAGGCTACTGAGGCTGTCCTTGAAGGTTAAACTGCAAAGCTGGACCTTTCCTCTCTCTCTTTTGCTTCCTGTCCATGAGATGAGTTGTTTTGCTCGATCGTACAATGTCATTTAGATGTGCCATCTCATCACAGGCCCAAGGCCAGAGGTCAATAAATCATAGATGAGAACATTTGCAACCATGTGCCAAAGAACTCTAACTTTAATCTTAACACAATCCCTAAACCTTTTGTCTATATGTTGATTTTCCCAGTTATTTATTAAAGTAACAGAAAGCTGACTAACACATGGCTTGTAAAAAGTAACTACAGAATACTGAGGAGCAAATAAATTATGGGAGTTTTAATTTTTCTCACTGGGTCACAATACCCAATACCCGTAATTTAAAGGAGAAGTTTAACTTAGCTCACAGTTCCAGGGCATTCAGTTCTTCCTTGGCAAACTCTAAGCAGAGCAGAAATACGATGTCAGAAAAGCATGATGGAACAAAGCCTTTTAGATCATGGCAGCTAAGAAGCAGAGGAGAAGAGTGCCAGAGAGCAAGGGGACAGGGCATGTATAAAGTCCCCGAAGTCACTCCTTCATGACTCACCCAGACACACCCAGAAGTGTGCTCCACCAATTGCCTAGCTGGATTCCAAAGCCAATGAAGTTGACACAGTCAAGCTTGTCCTTGAACGATAACTAAAGTAGCAGAAGACGTGAGAGGAAACTCAAATTGATACTGCAGAATAACAGAGGAAACGAACAAAGGAAGAAACCATACTATTATTACATGTTTATCTATGATCAAATCTCATATCCAGATGGGACTGGTGGAAGTCAAATGGCAGCAAGGATTACTACAGCACAAAACAGACAGACTAGAGTTGAAATCCTTTGCTGTGACTAGCCAAACTTTCAGGTGCGTATAACCCATAGAAGACATTCCACTAGAGAAAAAGAAACACATTTATTTTGAGAAATTACCCTAGAAAATAACCTTATATCAAATAAAGGCATTCCTACCTCATTATCTTTTCCCCTACATTCTAAAATATTGCTGGCTCCATTAAAGCATGAATAATAATCTCAAAGAGATAAACATCAATCAAAGAAATTGAAACAAGTTATTTGTAATTAAAAGAAGGATTTGAATAAGAATAAAAGGAAACTAAACAGCACACATCTCAGACAGAATTATTCAAGCATTTGCAAGCATGAGTTGCATGATGAAGAAAATGGCTCCAATGATAAAATGGTTCAAAAAGGTGAAAATATTGATAAGAAATATTAAAACTAAGAAAACGTATAAGTTAATTAAATGAGAACAACCAATATTAGAAATAATATTATACATATTCATTACTAAACATATTGTAGGGCTTAAAGATAAAGCATAAGGAACTTACACTAAATAAAAGCAAAAGACAAAAAGGTATTAAAATATGAAAAGCAATACCTGAAACTCAGGTAAAAGTTGTCCAGTTCATACAGAATCTATGTTCCTGAAGAATGTAACAATATATTTGAATGCTGAGAAAGGCAAGAGTGTGAGAGCGAAAAGGTTATATTTTATCTCATGGCAAAATGGTGCAGAACATTCAGCATGAGACCCTTGCTTCGGAAAAAGTTACAAATTTCAAAGATAAATCAAGACATATGGGATCATTCCAGAAGAAAGAAAGAAAGGTTTATAAAGAATGTTCTATTTCTCTACTGCATGGGAGAGATTAAGTGATACTAGAATTCCTGTTTAAAAACATAAGCTGCAAACTGGGCAAAATATAAGAAACAATTGTTTCCAGAGACTTGAGTGCAAACAGTTCAAGGCTGTGATCCACGGATTAAGGGAAATCAGTGAGCTAAGCACTAAATGCGTTCTAGTTACATGGCTAGAGGCACAATTGGACCACAGAACAGGAATAGAGAAGTGAAGCTAGCTCATTTCTCTTACTGAATTAAGGAAGCAAATACCAGAGGTTAGGGTGGATGAAACATCTAAAAATAATAGAGTGGATAACTACAGAGTCAAGAATTATGTAAAATAAGAACTGCAAGGTTCTTTGTTAGAGATCTCCTTGAGTTTTTTATTGAATAAGAAACCATGCATGTGCAGCACGAAACAACACGAAAGCAAATAAATTACAAATCCTGGAAATTTATATTTAATAACTCCCAGAGTTTACACAACAATTGGACACTTATACAACCAAGCAGAATGAAAGGACTATGTTGGAGATCCAGAGCAGTTAGTAGAAACACTAGAAAGTTTGTTCTTCAGGAATAGTGGAAGAATATCCCTAAAGTTTACTCTTAATATGCTTTAATATATCTATGTAGAAAAACAAAACATTAGCCTCTGAATGATCAAGTAGGGTTCAAGTCACCTAAATGCCAGCCTAAAGTAAATACCTAAACATCAATATGCATTCAGAAGATATCAAAATGTAGACACTAAGCAATGCAAAATAATAAGGTATAGTTGTAGTATAAGAAACAGTCCTTAGACATAGTAATAAGCAGAAAAATAAGCTGATGATCAAAAGAAAAATAAGTCAATATAAACAGACCCAGATATAAGAAGTATAATAAAAGCACCAGAGGAATACATTAAAACAGACATTGCAAAATTTAAAAGTATTTATGGAAAAGCTTAAACAAAATAAGAAATGGAAGGCATTGAAATATGTAAAATGTATAACCTAGAGCCTAAAAGTAAAATATTTGAAATAAAAAGAGAATTAAATTCAAAGGTATGATACTGGAAAAAAATTCCTGAAGACAGGGAAATAGAAATTATGAAAAATATTATAAAACTATTAAGAATGTGTGTAAAAACATCTTACTTTGATGTAATAACATTTACCTACTGTTGTTTTTATAATCTTACCCCCTTGCAAATCTTTGCAATTGTTTTCCTTAAGTTTTCTTCTACCAGTTTCATAATTTCAGGTCTCACATTTGCATCTTTTGTCCATTTTGAGTTGAGTTTTTTTATTTGGTGAGAAGTGGGGTGGGGTTGGTTTCATTGTTCAACATATGTACACCTGGTTTTCCCAGAATATTATTGAAGAAACTATCTTGCCTCCAAGTTATATTCTTAGTGCCTAAATATTTCGTGCTCTCAGTCATTTTTTGAAAGCTAAAAAATTTACAAATAGAAGATGACAGTAGAATAGAGATAACTCTAGGCTAGGAAGAAGGGATGAAAGGAGACACTGGAAACAGGTGCAAAAATTCAGTAAGATGAGAGAATTCATTCTAATGTTCTATAGCACAGCAAGGAACTGAAAATTATATTGAATTTTTATTTCAGAATAACTACAGAATAAGAATTTCATGTTTCCTAATATATACAAATGATAAATTCTTGAGGAGGTAGAAATAATAGTTTTCCTAATTTGAATATTGTACATTAAATAATTGTATCAATTATAATGCTGTTCTTTATAAATAATTGAAAATATATGTTGACTAGTATTTTAAAATAAAACATAAAACGTACATCTCAGACTGGCAGAGACATATAAAGGTGTCTAATATGCACATAATTTTAGATTGAGAAAATTTAGCAGAAAAATATCTTTAAAAATAAAGATTAAGAAGTCAAGAAAAATAGAATAAAAATATACAGATATTTTATTTTTATGGAATAAGTGAGAAATCTGACAAAAGAAAAATTCAGTAACAAGTATTTTCTGAGCTCAGGAGGCTAATGAAATTCTTGGGGGAACACAGAGTATCTACTCAAGAAAATTTCTAAAAATTTGTATCTAATCTATAAAAGCAATAACAGTGGTAGACAAAAATTTTTTTGAAACAGTGAGAAAGCAAAAGCATAAATAAGGATCAAAATGGATGACAGACATTGGGAAGTAGGAAGAAAATATCAAATGAGAAAGAGAAGAAGGGAGGAGTGAGAGGGAAGGGAAGGAAGGGGAAAGAAAAAAAGAAAGAACAGAAAAAAAGAAACAAAGCTTTTGTATATGGGGAAGGGAGGAGGGATAGAAGGGTGGGGAAGAGAATGGGAAAAAATAATTAAGTTATATACGGTACAAATTTACTATGGCAAATGTGATAAAAAAAAAAGAATGACAAATATGTACTAATATAAAATTAGAAGAAAGAATTTTAAATTTTTAAAAAATTAATCAAAGGCTTAAAATATGATGAGCATTTTTGAAAACATGTAGCATAATATTGAAAAGAAGAAAGTTTATCATTGTTCTTGTTCTATTCTTGTACAACTTGTATGATTCTATATAGGCTTTAAAACATCTCTGTGAGAGCTAGCAATCGGGAAGATGCTGGAAATAAATACATGCCTCTGGAGACATAAGATACCCTTATGTTCAGAGACTTTCCCTATGACATCTTTCACATGTTTGACATATTTGGCTTCCTGAATTTTAAAGATACAGCACTGTATGAGTTGTTTCAAAATTGGGTGCAAATACCAATAGTCCTAGGGGTTCATAAGAAAATGCTGTGGTAATTGTTTAACATAGTAGGCATCTGCAGTTCCATTACCAGTGGAGGCTAACAAATGACTGACTTTTTTAATGGAGCATGATAATCTATCTGGATTCACTAAAATTCCAATATATCCTTGGGTATCTAGAAGGTCATGCATAAATGCAGAGTTGTATTATGTTTGGTAAAAAATGTCTCTGGTCTTCAGATGTGTATTGATACTCCAAAGAAATAAATATGAGTTTATAAACATGTTATTTTCTTGATTAAATTATTTGAATATATTTGTGTGTGTGAGTGTGTGTGTAATTTTCTTCACTGCCCATGAGACAATTGGAATGAACAAAGAAAAAATAAACAAATTGGACTTTTTTGAGCTTCAAAATCCTTGTGTGTTACAGGACACAAAGAATAAAGTAAAAATATAATTTAACTGAAGAAAATACTTGACAATTACATATTTCATATCTCATGAAGTAGTAGGATAGTGTATGTATAGGAAACCTTTTACAATGGTACAATAAGAAGATAGCTGAGTAGGTAAAACATTTTTAGATCTTTCTCCAAAGACAATTCTGTAAAACTTTTATAATAAATGTTCCACATCATTTGTCATTAGAGACACAGATCAAAACTGCAATGAGGTACAACTTTACACCCAAGATTGTTAATATTTAAAAAATACATATAAAAAGTACTGGCAAGAACATGTAGAAATTGTCACTGTCAAATACTTTTTGTGGTAGTTGAAATTTTATTTCCAGTATAGAAAATGGTTTGGCAGTTCTTTAAAATATTAACCATAGAAGTGCTATGTGACACATCAATTCATATATCCCTGCTAGGGATATAAAAAAAGATTTTAGGTGAACATTCATAGAAATATTAAGCAAACTAGAAAAAAATAGAAAAAACTCAACATGTCCATTATCCAGTGGATACATTAGAAAAATTAATTATATTTGTATGCTGTAATATTAGATGGTCACAAAAAGGAATGATACACAAATTCATACCATTACATGGATAAGCCTTGAAAACATCATGGCAAGTAAAAATGTGTATCTCAGAAGACCACTTATTGTATTATTCTATTTACATAAAATAATTAGAGAGGATAAGTGCATCTAGTAACCAACTAGACTGGTACATGATGGAGGTGGAGGGGAAGTTAGAATGTATAGTGACTGCTAACAGGTATGGACTTTTTTTCATTATTTTTAAAGATTTTTTAAAGTGGCAAAAATTTCTGAAATTAGTAGAATGACTGTATAACTTTGTGAATGTGCTAAGAACCACTGAAATTTTACACTTTAATAACTTTATGATAATTGTATCTCAATAAAGCTATTATTTTTTAAAAAATCAGTAGAAATTGACATAGATTTCAACATGTTACTAACATAGAGGGGGCACAAAAGCATATAATACAATACTAAAAATAATTTGTTATTAGGAAACATCTTATTAAAATTACAAGGAAATACCCGTATCCACCCAGAGAATTGAAAAATGAAGACTCTTATACTATCGAGCTTTGATGAGACTGCATAGCAAGTACAATTCTCAAATACTGTTGGTAGAAGTAGAAAAATTGTCCAGTACCTTTGGAAACTGATTTGGCCTATCTTTACAAAGTGAAACATATCACATAGCCTTGAAATTCCACTTTTAGAGATTTACACAAAAGAGGTTAAGCATATATGTCCACATAAAGACACATCAGAAAATGTTTACAGTAGTTATTTATAATCATCAAAAACTGGAACAAAAATGTTTATAATGTGGTGAAAAGATAAATACATTATGATATACCAATGTTATGTTATCAGTAAAAGAACAAAGTCTACCAAATGGGCGACATGTTGGAATCGGGCAGGAGGAGCTTGAACTGGGAGTGACAGTCGGTTGCCCCTCCCCAGAGCAGATTCGGGGGGATTTGCTTGGACTGGGTCGCGCCACTGGCCAGGACCCAATGAGCCATCCCAAATCGATTCCCTGCGCCTAGCACACAGTAACCTGGTGAAGGCCCCTGAAGTTTGGCTGGTGCATTGGGGAAGGGCAGGCATACACAGGCATTGCTTACACCTCAATGAGAAGAGCAGGCAGGAGAGGGCAGAGGTCCCTCTCCAGAGTGCTTAGGAGGAACTGTGGCCAACAGGGAAGGGGGACCTCCACTGTACACCTGTGAGGAGGAAGCTGGGACCATGACAGGAGAGAGAGGCAAGAGGAGGCCCCCAGCTCAGAACACTGAGAGCACTGATTGAGGAGAGGGAAAAACAAGGGACACTGAGGGAAATAAACATGCAACATCAGACATGGCTTCAATGGACATTAAGAGATATCTTTGGGACCTTGTAAATGAGCTCAAAACTGAAATATTAAATCAGGTAAAGCAAGATATGAATAGAGTAATAAAAGAAATGCTAAGCATCTCTCAGAAAGCTACAGAGAGAAGAAAGGAGGAACACAAAAAAAGGAGAGAAACATTCGATAAAGAATGAAAAGAAAATATAGAATACATGAAGCAGATTCAAAGAGACTATGAGGGAATTAAAAACTCCATTGAAAGCTGGGAAAATGCCTTAAAAGAAACTAAGGATAGACTATCAAAACTTGAAGACAATTTTGCAATGTGTGATCATGAAAGGAAAAATCTCTTAAAAATAACAAGGAAATAGGCAGTAACAATACAAAGGCTAGAAGATGACAATAGAATCTATAATTTAAGAATAAAAAACATGAGCGAAGAAGCAGGAATACATACAGGTGAATTACAAAGGCTATTCACGGAAATAATTAAGTAAAACTTCCCAAGCATGGGAAAAGAAAATGACATTCGGTTGAGTGAGGCATACAGAACTCCAGCCACCTACAACCAAAGCAGATCTACACCCAGACATATAATAACCAAGATGCCAGAAATTCAATATAAAAACAGAATATTAAAAGCCGTCAGAGAAAAGAAACAGATTACCTATAAAGGCAAGCCCATCAGGATCATGGCTGACTTCTCGACATAAACAATCAGATCAAGAAGAACTTGAAGCAAAGTATTCCAAGCCCTAAAAGAAAATAACTTTCAGCCCAGATTTATGTACCCTGCAAAACTGTCACTAGAAATTAATGGAGAAACAAGATGCTTCCATGACAAAGAGAAACTGGGGAAGTTTGTGACCACCAATCCAACCCTATAGGAATACAGAAGGACATTCTAGAGAGAAAAAAACATACCAGGATTTTAGGAACAGTGTCAGAAAGGCCTCAGTGAGTGGGGCAGGATGTAGAATGAAGGAGAAAACTAGACAAACAAAGGCAGAAAAATAGCATAGCAGAAATGAGACAGAGAAGGATGGCTAGAATCTCTAATATAGATGGCCTTGATACACTATATTGTTAATGGTGCACCAGGATTTAAAACCCACATTACTCACACTACTCTGCTTAGATGTATTATATTCTGTTCCAGTCATTCTACCTGTACTAGATTTGAGGGCACAGACAGTTATCCCAAAAATAACAGGATATACCAGTAATCACCCTTAATTTCCTATTAACTTCATCTAAAGCTCTGTAAAACCTACACTATTTTACCATGACTGATTGTAATCAAATCTGGTTTGTTAGATCGCTGTTTTGTATTGATAGATTTTATTCAAAACTGTTATGATTGATAGTATCAAGTCTGAGAGTATAGGCAACTGCACTTAAGATGATAAGATTCCCTAGAATATCCACTATGGTTTGATTATTGCCTGCCTTTGAAGTTTTATACTGTCTACAATATTTTATTTTTACTAATATTGTTATGTACTGCTATATTCAATTATGTTACTATATTCAATTATGCCTGATGATATAGACAATTCTATTGAAGATAATAAGAAACAACACAGTAATCATTGTAGATCACCTTGTACTGTGGTTTTATACGACATTTTGGTTTCATGTCTTTATAGGAAGTTGATTTGTTTTGTCTTGCTAAGTTTTGTTTTTCTCTCTAATACAAAAAGGATGGAAATACATATAGAGATTCATGTATGTGTAGCTGTTTACACTCTCACTGTTTGAATATCTACTTTCTATGCTTTAATTTTGTAGATTGAACAGCTGTTTCTAAGTGAACAATATGTAATTTATCAACTAGTGATTTCTTATTGTTTATCTTTTTTTGAAATTCTGTATTATCTCTACCCTTTACATGCTTTTGTTTCTCTTTAAATAATTAAAAAAATAAAAAAAACAAAATTTCAATACAGGAATATTGTATACTCAAATGCAAGCATCACACAAAATTAAAGAAGGCAGACACAAAAGGCTATTGTTACACTTGTAGACATTCTGAAAAATAAAAATCTCAAAGGATGAAATTCAGATATGAGGCTGAGCTAGGGAAGAGGGGATTCCGTTGAAAAGAACAAAGAAAACTTGGTGTAATAGACATGCTCTGTATCTTGAATTCGGTGAGGTTTCAGTGATTGTGTACAATTATAAAAAGAAATTGAGCTATATAATTTAGAAAGGTGAATTTAATTGGATGTCGATTTTTCCCTCCATAAACCTGATCACATATGGAAAATTATAATTAATAGTTTAAAGCAAATAAGTTAACAAGTAGTGTGGCTTATACAATGTATTGAAGCAAACTGACAACTATAATAGAACAAAATAAAAATTAAAATATGGTATCTCCTTACCCATGAAGTGGTTGTATTGTGAGCTTTCCAACCAAGGGGACAGAGAACCTAGAATTAACAATTTAAAGAAGGAATCTAATTTGGCTTATGGTTTCAAGGGATTCAGTTTATGGTTAACTGGCTCCAAGGATTCTATATCATGGAGAAAGAGTGTTGCAAAGCAAAGATTCTCAGTTCCTGGCACTCAGAAAACAGAAAGGGAACAGTGCCAGAGAGAAAGGGGGGATGATCCATATATAGGTAAAAAATTAACTATATGCTTTAAAAAGATGAATTTATTGGATTGACTCTCCCCCGCGCCCAGACAAGCCCAGTAACGTGGTATACTAATCCCTTGCTAGGTCCCAAAATCAATCAAGTTAAAACTCTAGCACTTTTGAAGTTTTACCTAATAAATGCATTTGTGGTTCTTAAAAAGAGTTGCCTTTCCATCCTGCTCACCACAGTGGTATAGTATTATTTAAAATAGAGTATAAATATGCATATTTATAAACATTATAGAAGTCACTAAGAAATTACAAATAGGAAAAATTGCAGGACCCACAATTTCTTATTATGCTACTCAGTGACAGAAGACTATAAAGAAACATCTGCAAAGCTCTAGGCAATGACAAATGGATCCAAATATTTTACATCCAAATTGTGCTCTATAAAGTTTACAGGCTGTGCTTGCATAAAGTACCCTCATGGTACTATCCTTTACTTGTCTCACTATCTTTTGTCTTTATCTCTACAGCAATATTATGATCTGTTATTGATTCACCTATCAAGACTCTGTTATCTGAAGAAAACGTGTCACAAATTGTTGTCATACAAATACATGTTCCTTATCAAAAAGTTGACCCATAATGAAATTTAGTAATACTTTTTTATGTTCCTTTAAAGTTCTTTATCAGGCTCATTCAATTTATTAGAACATTATCATAATTTGAAATCTCCTACCTCACAGGAAAAAATAAGAAGTCATCAAATAGAACATTTGGAACTGTCACCACTCTTCATGCTAACAATTGTCTTCACACCATGTGTCTCTTACTTTATTCAAGATTCATTCTCTTGCCTGCTCTCTGGATCCTATCCAATGCTGCTTCCTTAAGGAAAAACAAAATTTGTACAGTGTCAACCTCACTCCCTATCTTCATCTTCTCATGTATGCTGAAACACATTTTATCTCTGATGCACTAAAATAAGGAGTTAAAATGAAATAAAAAACATCCTCCACTGGGTTCTTGTCACTAGTTAGTATCCTATCTCTTATTGAAAACGTTTTAAAATTTGTTTACAATGTCTGCTTCTTCTAACTTTCCATTGGTTCTTCAACTAACACAGTCTGATTTCTGCCCGGTCACTCCACTGAAATTGCTCTTGCTAAATTCGCTGACAGGCTCTATATTATAAATTTTCATAAAATCTATTAGAATGTGATTGAATCTCAGTCTCTCAACAGCCCTTATGGGTGTTAAAGCTCTCCAGCTACTATCTTAGCAAATGTGTTTTTTTAATATGAATAAAATCAGTTTTTTAGTAACACATTTAAATATAGAATTCTCATAAATATAATATGCAAAATGACAATGTTCTCACAATGTGTTTCTTTAAATAATATTCACATTCCTTTCAGGTAATATGAATTATATTTTTGAAAACTGAAACTTAAAAGGCTTGATACTTCAAATCCTGCAATATAACAACTTTCTAGATTTAGTCCCTTTGTTCTGTAATCAGATGTATTTTTGTATTTATTATATGCAATGAGGGAAGCAATAGGAAAAAGAGGATTAAGCGTGCTCATATTATTCTGAAAGGGCACAGTGTCTCTGCTTGTCCTACTTTCAGAATGATTACAACCTGAAGTTTTACTAAAATCAAGAACGACTCTCTTCAAATTAAAATTATTTTATGTACATAGCATTATTTTTCATTTTATTCATCAAATAAAAGTCTTTAATAATGACCCAGTTTCCTTATCAAGAGATAATATGTGTCTTATGTTTTGTTTAAAATACATTGTATTCCTTATGTTATCATTAGGACAATGCTTCTCTTTTGTGAAGCTGCAGATCTTTTAAGACATTTGTGTTAAGTTGACAAGAAGTCCCATTATGCTGCTGCTCTGCAATAGTTCATCTTACCTGGTCTTCCTGCACCTGGGAGTAAGATGATAATTCTGAGTCTTCACTACACTCATTCCATTCAAGTTTTCTCTCCTACAGCAGTATTTGATTTTTTTTTCTTCTTGGTTATTTTTCCTTTGGGAAGATTAAAACAAACAACGAAGATCAAGTGAGAACAATTTAATCCATATCCAATTGTGAGAATAAAGATGATTATGATAAGGGTAAGATATGATTTTTGCTCAACGTCAGCTCTGCATTCCTACGTGTGAACTCAATGTTTTGCAACAATGTTAGAAAATATTTTCCTGATATTTTCTTGAATTAATTCCTCCATGCTTCATCATATTTGAAACCTTTATACTCTAATACAACAGTGTCACTGAATAGGCCAAAAAGGTACTTTTCATCTTTCTAGGATATACAATTTAACTAACTTCACTTCTAGAGGAACATTTCCTATAAAATTCTGGGAAATTTCACACTATCATCTCAATATACAAATGAATTATCTATTTAATTCTGAAATATTTCTTAAAGCAATTTCTGTTCAGATTTTCCTTACTATAAATCATCTTTTCTTTTTAACTTCTGCAGTGGGAGAAGTTTCATAGACTTTCCTTTATTGGGAACAATAACATATTCCAATTTGAAAACTAAATAGAAGAATCAGTCACTATTCTTAAATAACTTACACTGTGATTAATCCTTGTACCATAATATCAATAATCCATTTATCTCCTATCCTCACAAATAGCAGCAATTATAATTCTCATCCTTCTATGTACCACACCAAATATTTTTATTTTGTTTTTTTACCTTTTGCCTTTATGCCCAACAATATATAAATCACACTGTACCATGCACCACAGCCTACATTTTAAGATCCTACAACTAACAAATTTGAAGTATTTGTGCTATGTTATATTGTTTGTCCATCTTCCTACTCTTCGCAGGTGATCAGTTGTGCCAGTTAACTCTGTTCGTGTTATGCATAACACAGCAGAGGCTGACAGATACAGATTTGAGTGTCGAGTTCATCACTTGAACAAATTACCTCATTCCTATAAACTCAATTTCCTCACTTGTACAATGACAACTCTTATTGGTGCCATTCTCTAGAATTCAAAGAAAACACTGAGAAAGACTGTAAGCAAATCATTTAGCATAATATCCGGCAGATAGACTTAATATTGATAATAGGTGTTTTAAGGTGCCAGTGTATAGCTTTCCCCTTCCCATGTGCACCTACTGAACCAATAATTGAGAGTAAAGGGATAGATAACAACAGAAATGAAAATTCTCTCCTTATCAATACAATATGGAATGCTGAAGAGTGTGGT
The DNA here is from genome assembly GCA_004027455.1 of Hydrochoerus hydrochaeris. NCBI lineage: Eukaryota > Metazoa > Chordata > Mammalia > Rodentia > Hydrochaeridae > Hydrochoerus > Hydrochoerus hydrochaeris. The sequence goes on along the minus strand of PVLA01002116.1, from coordinate 192,704 downwards.
TTACTAGGTCTTTGAGAATGATGAACTCCCTAATCCTCTAGAAGATCCAGACCTGCCCAACCAGTCATAGGCAGAACTGGACTAGCACAGGTGTCACATGAACTTCACATCATGGAAGAACATGGGAAGACTTCCTTGCTATAGTCAGCCTGGTCATCAACAAGAGGAAGTGCAAAAGAAAAATATCTACACACACACCATGCTTACATCAAAATTCACTAACAAAGTCAGTCCCTTCTTAAGGGGAAACGAATGAGGATAAGAAAGTGTTTGTTTCCTTCAAGTTCTATGTCATATGTTACTCTTTCACTCAGTCTCTTCATATGCTTCTACTCAGAAATGATTTTTAGCCTTTTTGAATCTTTATTGTTCATTAAGTATGACTCTCTTAAAGCATAGACATTGCTCAATAAATGACCATAATAAATTCTCTATAATTATACATTATTTGTATTTCACTCACTTATGCAACAGTAATCTCTTGGTGACCTTCAGTGTGCCACCATATTCATGTGCCAGAGACGGTCAAAAAGCACACTTCGTGTTTTCCTGGAGCTTAAGAGCTGGCAACAAAGATGGACCATGATTTCATTGAGAGCATAGTCTGTATCTCTTTCACTTTCTACAACCCCTTAAATCTTAGTACTTTCTCAACAAAATTTCATTGAGGGAATGATGAACACTTAAAAGAAAAGTAGGCATTTGCTTCAATTCTGGGATGCAAATAAAGGAAAATTTTTCTTTTGAAGCATTCTATTTGAAATTAACAAATCATTTGCTCAACTCACATTTAAAGTATTTGAAATGTCAGTAATTATGATATTCCTGCAAAATAACTTCACAAACAGAATGTGAAATATTAATGAACATAACTCAAACTTAATATAAAGATATGTCTATATAGACAAGGCACTTGATGTAATTTCAGAACCTGCTGGTATACTTTATAAATCAGAAGATATCAATATCTAGTAGAGGGCCAGGGACTTAGCTCAGTGGCATAAGCGCCTGCTTGGCAAGTGCAAGGTCATGAGTTCAATCCCCGGTACCAAAAAAAAAAAAATCTAATAGATGAACAAATCACTGAAGAAAACATAACCTCATATAACTGGCAGGAGAAAGTCCAATAGCCTGATCAAACTCACAATTCAAAATTTGCTGCATAAGTTTACAAGGTAATTATTGACATAATAGTCTTGTCCAGTGTTGTAAAAATTTAGGTTATATCTTGTTAAATGCAAGCTTACAACTCGAAGTCATTCATATTCACAGAAAACACCATCATCTTGACCACTTATATTTTAGTGTGCTTATGATTTGCCTGTAGATCTTATTAAAATATCCTTTCTTGGGATTTATCCTCAAGGAGGCTTTTGCAAAAATTCAGAGTTTGGATTTTCATAGATGTAGGGAATTCTAATGCACATTGTTACTGGCTGATAAAGTATTTAAGAAAGTATAATATACAGATTATGCATACTTGCAGTCATCCAGAAAGATTATCTCTCAGGTACCTTTTTCTGATTTTAAGGTTGAACTTTTTGTCACAAAAGTCTTGACATAACTGATATACAGTGAATCTTGATCCCATGTTGAAATCACATGAGAACACTTAAAATATATCAGTATATACTAACTTTTGAAATTTTTGTTCAGTTGACCTGGGATATATTTGGATAATTAGGAATTTTAAAAACTTCCTCAATATGTTAGGTAAAATAAGACACACAGTAAGCATTAAATGATCTCATTTATCTCTGGGATCTAAAAGAAGCTCACAGTTGTCTCTGGGCACTAGGTTTAGTGGGTGCTGGTCCATGGCATTAAGGTACAGTTAGGAATCAGAAGCTTTGAGAGACGATTGCACAGTGTGGTGACTATAGGTAACAATTATGTAATGTTTATTTCAAAAAGCTAGAGGAAAAGATTTTGAAAGTTTTTGCTATAAAGAAAATAAACTAATGGCTTTATTACCCTATTTTCCACTACCTGTTGTATGCATAGATTGAGGTATCACATTGTACCCCGTTAATATATGCAGAGATTATACATCAATCAAATTAAAATTAAGAGATGAAAATCTTCTCAGGTGGTTTTAGTGTAAAACAAGGTGTAAGCTTTTTGAGTATGTGCTGCTTGGGGTGGAACAAAAGAGCACATGCATGCCAGGCAATCATTTTACTACCGAGCTACAAAGCCAGCTCCATAATTTTTTAAAGTGCTTCTCAAACCATATTATATATACAGAGTCATCAGAGAATTTGTTTAAAGCACACACTCTGCTTTAAATATGATAATGTTATCCCACAAATGAGTTTTTCCATTGCTAACAACTATATATTGTGAGAAATAGACAATAGAAATCTGCCACAGAGAAAAAGAAGTAGTGTGGAAAAGAGTCCAAGCTTAAAGAAGTGACAGACATGAATGTGAGTTTTCTAATTTTCTCCAGGTTTTTCCTGGGAATGTACTGAAATAGCAGAGCACCATAGCACAAGCAATTAAAATTCTGATAGAGACCTAGTAATTGTTCTGGCTAAAGGAACCAAAACACAGAGCCCAGGTAACTATATTCAACTTCCAGAGAGTAAGAGGGGAACAAGTTTTATATGAAATCACACATGTGTCTGAGACTAATCCCCGAATGATATGTATGCAAGACCAATTCTGTGTAGCACAAGGAAGGCTTAAAGAATGGAACTGACACTTGAATCATGGCCTTCAGAAGATAAAGCAAACTTATTTTTCAAACTAACAAGGTTAACTGCCACCTGAGCTAAAAGCATCATCCATCCACAGATATTCTACACAACAAAACAATTATAGTGTTCAGGATTAAACTCAAAAGTGCAAATCACAAAATAAGTTGGAAAATGAAATTCTTTTGCAAAAAAAAATAGAGATGTGTACTAACTGTATAAATCAGAATTACCTATAGTAAGACAGCTTCCTGGTTATTGAAACACAGTACCCAACACTCAAAAATTTAAAAAGAATAATTTTAATTGGGGTCACAGTTTTCATAAGATTCAGTTCATGATTTGATGACTTCAAGGCAGAAACGGCATGGGAAAAGGGCATAGCGGAGAAGCCTGCTCAACCCATGGCAGACAAAGAAAGAGCAAAGAGAAGATCTGGAGACAAGAATGCAAGCTTCAAGCTCACAGCTCTCAGTGATCAACCCACTGATGAATGTAGAGCCATCATGACCAGGTCACTTTTTACACATGGGAGCATTTGGAGGAACAATTTGATCAAAACCAGAACAAGAATCAAAATTTTCCAGAATTAAAGAAAAATAACCATTCTCAGAATCATCTTAGGAGAATTTGCCATCTATTTTTGAGCAATTGTTTGTAAAATCACATAAATATTAGTAAATGTATAGATATTAAAATCATGTGTGCTAATTACTATTGATAAAAAATTGTATCTAACAAGTCAAGAAATGAATATTCTTGTCATACTCACTGTGTATATTTACCAAAACACACCATTCACTGACCATAAAATAAATGCTAATGTTTTAAACGATCCAATATATTGTCTGACTACATAACTACAATAGAATTAAATTATCAGTGTAAATCTATGCCCAGAAAACCCCAAATACTTGGAAATTTGCCAACATATTACCAAAAAATTTGTAAATCAATCAAGAAATCATATGAAAATTATGAAACATTTTTAATTGAATGATAATAGAAATAAAACATGTCAAACTATGTCGTATTTAGCTAAATCAGTACATAGAGTAGTACTTGGGAGTTTAAATGCTTTCATTGTGTCTTAGATACTTTTCTCCAGTGAGTTCACAGTTTGTAGAGGTTTCAGTTCACAGTTGGCTGGCTGCAATGCAGGGTGACATGGTAGAGGGGCATCACAGAACAAACAGGCAGAAAGTGGCAAACAGCAAGTAACAACAGCCCTCTTTCTGTTTCTTATATTCATCCAGGCTACCCACTGTTAGAGAGGGTACCACTCATACTCCTTGTATCACTTGGTGACCCAATCCCAGCACCACATCCTCGAGTCATCACACACCCTAGAGACAGCCACCTCAGAGAAGCTCCACCTATGACCACATGAGGCTTTAGAGGGATATCTCGACACAAGCCATAACACACTGGAAATGAGGAAATATCTAAAAATCAATGAAAGAATGTTCTACATTATGAAACTAGTATAAAATAGTGTGTTAATAACATGAAAACATAAAGCATTAAACTCACCAGTTAATGTAACATATAGTCTAATGAATATGGTAATACTATGATGGTCATATGAAATTCACTCATATCTCTAATCTAAATTTTACATTTTCTCTCTTTTTTTTTCAGGTACTGGCAATTGAACTCAGGACCTTGCACTTGCCAGGCAGGTGCTGTGCCAATGAGCTATAGTCTTGGGACTCTAATTTAAATTTTAAAAGACAAAATTATTAAAAATAACTAAAACTGTAAAAATTGGTAATTAATATGTAACTTAAATTAGAAAGTAAAATCAAAGTAAGCAGGAAGAAGGAAATAATTATGGCACAAAATAAGGAGATAGAAAATATTTAAACAATGCATAAGAAATAAAATAAAAGCTAGTACTTTGAAAAGATCAACAAAATCAACATATTCATATGTATATTAATCAATCATTAAGAAGAAATAATACAAATCAAAAGAAAAGAAAAAAGGAGTTGTTTGCCATTACAAAATATAAAAAGTAAAAAGTAAAACAAAATAACATTTTTTATTTTAAAGTGAATAGAATAAAACAAACAGAACAAAGTAGATCAGAACAAAACAATGCAAGCAACACAGGATTTCAAAACAAGACACCAGGAAATTAACTGGGGCTACCATAATATCTCTTGTTTTCTTCGAAATAGTTGTCCATATCTTCACACATAATGAATTCAAGCAAGGCAAAATAATATAAAACCAATCAAAACAAAAAAAAATGAAAGCATTACAGGGCTTCAAAACCAAGCAATAGGAAAATATAGCTACCATCATGTCTCTTGTTCTCTTCAAAATAGCTGTCCATACCTTCACACAGATTGAAATTAAATAATGCAAAACAGATTAAATCCAATAAAAAAAGAATGAAAGCATTACTGGACTTCACAACAAGATGATAGGAAATCAGCAATGGCTACCATAATGTCTCATTGTCTTCAAAGTAGCTGTTTATGCCATCACACATAATAGAATAAAGTCTTGTAAATTTGTTCTAGGCATGTATAGGCCTATATGTGTACATCTATCCTTTCTATATTAGAGGGAAAACAAAAACCCAAACAAAACAAATTATGGGAAAAACAAGGACAAAAGAGATAAACAAATAACAAAGAGCCCAAAACAATGACAATATAGGTCCTCAAAATGAAATGATAGGTACATAACTGATATTGTTATTTTGCATAGTTATCCTCAGATGAGTTATTCAGATTACCAGACATAAACATGCAAAACTGATCCAATCCTATGAATGTTAACTCTTTTGTTCCAAGAACTAATAGAATTAGTAGCATGATCATCTTAGTTATCTTAAGTGTCTATATACAAATTTATTTTTTTACTTTTTCCTTCCTTCTTTTCTCCTTTTACCTATCTGAGTTATTTTTTCCCCTTTGAGCAGTTTCTTACCCTTTCACAATATTTTTTGAAGATTTTGTATCTTATTTACTCTTTCAGTTTCTTACACTAGGGAGACAATGCAGTATTTACACATGTGAGTCTGATTTATTTCACTTATGAGAATGATCTCAAGTCTCAACCATTTACCTACAAAAGCCTCAGTGTGATCATTCTTTATAGCTGAATAATACTCAACTGTATAAAAATACCACATCTTTTTTATACATTCCTCAGTTGATGGGCATTTAGGTTGTTTCCAAGATTTAGCTATTACAAATTGTGCTGCTATAAACATGGGTCCACATATATCACTGTGGTATGATGTTTTCAATCCTTCTGAGAATATGCCCAGAAGTGGAATAGCTGGGTCAAATGGTATTTCTATTTCTACCTTTCTGAGGAATATCCAGACTGACTTCCACAGTGGTTACACCAGCCTACACTCCCAGTAACAGTGCAGAAGAGTTCCTTTTTCTCCACAGCCTTTCCAGCCTTTGATGTTGGTGGTTATCTTGATCCTAGCCATTCTTTCTGGAGTGAGATGGAAGCTCAGTGTGGTTTTAGTTAACATTTCTCTAATGACCAGTGATACCGAACATTTTTTTATGTATTTATTTGCCATTTGTATTTCTTTATCTGAGAACTGTGTATTCATCCCAGGTGCCCATTTTTGGATTGGGTCTTTGAATTTTGGGAACGTGATTTTTTAAAATTCTTTATATGTTATAGACGGAAGTCCTTTGTCTGAGGGACAGTTGACTAAGATTTTTTCAAAATTCATGGGTTTCCTTTTTACTCTGTTGGAGATTTCTTTTGACATACAAAACCATTTTAATAAGACAAGATCCTAGTTTTTGATTTTGGGAAGTATTTCCCATGTGGTTTGATTTTTGTCCATACCTACCCCTATGTCTTCAAAATTTCTACCTACTTTGTCTTCCAGCCAATTTAGTGTTTCTGTTTTAATATTTAGATCTTTGATCCATTTTGATTTTATTTTAGTTTATAGTACTGTGATAGACATGGATCTAGTTTTAGTCTCTGGCCTGGAGAGAGCAGTTAAAGAGGCTGTGCTTCTTCCAGTAAACATGTTTAGCCCCTTTGTCAAAGATAAGGTGGCTGAGGTTCTTTGAAGTTGTGGCTCTATGTTGTAATCTAGTTCATTGATCTTCAGGTCTGTTTTTATGCCAATTACCATGCTGATGTTATCACAGTAGCTTTATAGTATAATTTCAAGTCAGAGATTTTGATGCTTCCTGCCTTGCCTTTGTTGCGCAGGATTGCCTTTGCTATTCTATGTCCATTATGGTTCCACATGAATTTTAATAAGGATTTCTCTAGATCTGTGAAGCATGCTAAAGGCATTTTTATTGTCATTGCATCACGATCACTGACTTGAAGTTATACTACAAAGCTACTGTGATAAAATCAGCATGGTACTGGGATAAAAACAGACCTCAATATCAATGGAATAGACTAGAAGATACAACCGCAGCTACAAACACACTTTACCACCTAATATTTGGCAAAGAGGCCAAACATGTTCACTGGAAGAAAGATCCCTCTTTAATAAGTGGTGCTGGAAAAACTGGCTTTCCATATGGTGAAAACTAAAACTAGACCCATGCCAATCACCATGCATTAAACTAAAGTCAAAATAGATCAAAGATCTAAATATTAAAACAGAAACACTAAATCTGCCAGAAAACAAAGTAGGTATAAATCTTGAAGACAGAGATCCTCTTGCCTCAGCCTCTCTAATATTACAGTAATGTGTCACCACAACCAGCATAAAGCTTTATTTATACAGTATTTTATTAAATTAAAATATGTAAATCCAAGAGATAGAGCATATTTTGTGTTTAAGCTATGAAAATTGGCCTTTATAGGAATTATTCTGACCACATCGGAATTCTGTGATTTTTCACAATATGTGTGTGCTCTAGGAACACAATCCCCTCAAATTTCAGGTGTCCACTGTACTGCTGAATAAATTATTAAACTCCTCAGTGAATAGTAGGATATACATCTCAAAACTCAATATTGTTAGGATCCCAGTTTTCCTTAAGTTTTAATATGCACTCAATGCAATCCCAAAGAAAATTCAAGGTTTGTTGTTGCTTCTTTTTTTCTAGAAATTGACATTTTAAAAATATATTAAAGGTCTGAGTTTATTTTTTAACACTATATTTTATTGGTATGTTATATATATATATATATATATATATATACATATAATGATCACATTCATCATAGATAATTTGTACCATAATTGACTTGGTATTTGAAAATTTATATGGAAATATAAAGGACTTAAAAATAGCTAAAGGACAGTTTTTAAATCACCAAGTTGAAGAATTCCTCTTCCAATTTTCTGACTTACTCTAAAATTTTAGTAACAAAAATAATTTTTATTGGGGTAAGCATATAAACAAAAGGAAAGGAGAAGACAAACTAGAAATAGACATACAGGTTCAAAGGCAATTCACTGGGGAAAGGGCTACCTGAACAATAAATGATGTTCACAAAAAAAGATAAAGACAAAGAAAAGTTTGATTCTATATCATGCCATACATAAAGTTAAACTTGAAGTAGAGCAGAGACTTAAATATAAGAGTGAAGAGTATAAAATTTCTCAATGACAGTATAGGAAAAAAATACGTTTTATCTTTTGTAGGTTGAGGTTTCATGTATAAGGCATGAGAAGCAAAAATCATTAAAGGAAACATGGAATATATTGAGATTGAGCATAATTAAACCATTTACCCATGAAACACACTGTTAAAAATTTTTAAAAAATTAAAAATTAAATTTTAAAAAATAAAAAATTAAAGGAAAGTCAAGGCAGAGAAAAAAATAATTAACAATGTGTATATCAGACAAAGAACCTCTATAGAATGTAACAAGAAAGCTTACAACTGAAGAATCAGAAGAAAAATGATCTTGTGAAAAATGGTCAACAAATTTAAGGAAACACTTCAGGAAAGAAGACATATTAGTGAAAAAAAGATGTGCTAATGAAAATCAGAAGAAAAGATGTTGAATACCATCAATCATAAGTGAAAAGCAATACAATCCACAGTGATATAACATGACACACACTAGAATGCCAAATTTAAAAGATAGAACACCCCACACTGCCCTTCCGAAATGTTTCCCTAAGATGAATGAAAATGTATACGAGCATCCACAGAAAGTCCTGCAGGTGAGTGTTTAAAATAACTTCATTGATAATAGCCAATCACTAGAAACCTCTGAGATACTCATCAAATGGAGAATGGATGAAAATAGTGGCACATTCACATAATGGAGAATAATGACCAAAAAAAAGAGATAAATTATTGATAAACACAAGAATATTGAGGGATCTGAAATACATTGTACTGAAGGAAAGAAACCAGATTAAAAATGTGATGCACTTTATGTCTCCACATATTACACTCAGGAAAAGATAAAGCAGTCATCAGTGGATTGCAAAGATTTAATCATTTTGTATTTTATCCTGAGTGAAACTCAGGCAGCACATTTGTTTAGGTATTGACAACCTTCAGTGTCACTTGGGCAGGTGTCATTTCAACCAATTGACTTTTATATTGAATAAATTTGATAAAATTGTCATTTTTTGTATTTCCTGCTATATTATCTTATAAATATGAGTGAAAAATATGCAAGGGTTTGTCATCATGTATTTTAAAAATTGAGCTGATAAGTGGTTCAATTGGGAAAATGGGTGAGAGAAACACACAGGAACATTCTTGTTTGGATGAAAATATTCTTTCCTGTAAAATGTGAAAGGATAAACTTAAATGCAGAGAATTTAAACTTTATATTGGTTACACTTAGAGAATGTGACCCTAAAAGCATGTAAACCCAACAATTTTCCTGCTAGGTATACAGTCAACAGAAAGAATAAATACACACTACACTAAAACTTCTTCACAAATTTCATCGCAGTTTGTTTCATAATAACCCCAAGCTCAAATAATCATTCTGTCCACCAATGCATGATGGTATAAAAGGAATGTGTATCCACACAATAAAATATTACTCATAGAAACAAGAAGGAAATGAAAAATGAGCTATTCCTATACAGAGAAGAAATAATGCAAATGATCCAAGAAAACTTTTAAGGGCGATGAATATGTTCACACTTGTAATTACGGGAAAGACTTTGTGAGTGTACACATGCATCGATATCCATGAAATGTTTAATTTCAAAATGTCCACTGTTTTATGTTACTTGATAGCTCAATATAATAAAATGAAGACTGGTCAGTATGAGTGGACTGAGGTTAATGTTTTGATGTTCTAATGAGTCCCTAAGTGATGTTGGTGTTCCTGGGATCCAGGCACCATATTGAGGAGCATAGTTTCCCTCCTATCTCCAGGTTTATCTCTTTAATAAGCCTGAAAGTTTCAAGTATTAACTAAATCTCCCTATCTCTGACCATACAGAATTTCCTTCAAGATTTATGATTATACCATGAGTTTAAAGACCTGTGTAAAAACCCGTCAGATTGAATACATTGGACTCAGGGTAAAATCCAAAGTCCTTAACATGGTAAACAAGGTGATGAATATTCATAGGTGTTCTTTTGTCTCAGATTCCATTGGCTTTCAATAACTATGCCCAAGGTCATTGATTTTCTTTCCTCCAATCTGTACTTGGCACAATCTGATTAATCCTTCACATCACACAATAATGCTTACTTCTTTGAGGTACTTGCTCTGACATTCCAGTATAAATGAAGACTCCTGCTAATGTATACTATTTCAAATTTTTTATCCTAGAAAATACATAATAACTAATCATAATTAATATTTAGAAATATTAAGGCATGTAAATACTTGTAGTGGCACCTGGGTGTTGTGGCACATATCAGTAATCTCAGCATTCTGAGGTCACCAGTTTGATCACAGCCTGAGAAAATTAGTGACTTAGTGAGACTCTATCTCAAAATAAAAAATGAAAAAGGGATGAGGATGTAGCTCAGTGTAAATCTCAATCTCCATTATTGAAAATAATTAATTAATTGAAAGTCATGGCAGGCCGACAGCTGCCAGCTTCCTGCCTGGCTAACTGAAAGTGCGTGCACTATTCTCCAGCTCATGAGGAAGCCTTTGCACTTTGCTCTAAGACTGGTAAGGCCTTGCTCAGCCTCCCACATCACCAGAGGATGCACCCAGAGGTCCGTCTGGGTCTATTTGTGTGCCATCCAGAGACCCCCCAAGCAGCCTACAGCTGCCTGTGCTCAGCCTGGCAAGCTGAAAGTGTGCACAGTGATCTCAAGCCCACAGGGAAACTTTGGTGCTTTGCTCTGAGACTGGTATGGCCCCACCCAGACTCCCACATCATAAGAGGATGCACCCTGAGATCCCTCTGGGCCTATCAAGGTGCTGCCCAGTGAACCCTGAGTGGCCCACAGACACCTGTGTTCTGCCTGGCACCCCAAAAGTGTGTGAAGTGATTTCCAGACCAGTGGAAGTTTTGGTGCTTCACTCCAAGACTGGTAAGGCCCTGTCTGGCTACCCCAAGTGGTTGGGAGCCACCTGGTAAGGTATGTCTAAGGACTGCCACTCAATTGGGGAAAATCCTTGCAATGGGGATAGATGTTCTGAACCCAAGAAACAACTAAGACTTTGTCTTCAGATTCCCTAAGGGAATATAGGAAAATGGAAAACCGAGAGAGCAAAATGGAATGTCAAACCTCCAGCCCATCTTAAGCAAGTCTAGAAGCCATACCCATAGAAGAAAATATAAGCCATACACCTGAAACTCCTGAAAGGATAGCAATTGAGGTAAAGAAACAACTCCGGAGAGCTATAAAAGAACTCATAACAGAAATAATCTCCCAGGTAAGAGAAGAAATGATAAATGTAATGAAAGAAATGCTGAACACAACTAAACAAGACATAGTTAAAAAATTAGAGGAACAATGCAAAAAGATGGAAATCTTGAATGAACAATATAAGAAACAAACAGAATGCATGAAACAGATTCAAAGAGATACCCAGGAAATCCAAAATTCCATTGAAAGTTGGTAAAACTGCCTCATTGAATGTGAAGATAGACTTTTGGACCTCAAAGACAAGATTGCAGCTAGTGAACAGGAAAGGAAAGATTTTTTGAAAATAAAAAGGAATCAGGAAATGACCATTTAACAGCTCCAGGATGATGCAAAAAAAACAACATAGGATTGACAGGGATAAATGAAAAAGAAGGGGACAACACAAATGATATCAAGAAGCTATTTATAGAAGTAAGAGCTGAAAATTTCCCAAACATGAGAATGGAAACTGACATACAGATCAGTGAAGCATATAGAACTCCAAATAGCCATAACCAAAATAAAACTATACCCAGACATATAATAATCAGCATCTAAGTAATCCAACATAAGAACAGAATATCAAAAGCTGTTAGAGAGAAAAGACAGAACACTTATAAAGGAAAGCCTACCAGAATCACAGCAGACTTCTCAACACAAACAGTGAAATCAAGGAGAGTGTAGAGTGAAATATTTCAGATTCTAAAGGAAAACAACTTCCAAACCAGACTGATGTACCCTGTAAAACTGTCCTTTAAAATTGATGGGGAAATAAGATACTTCCATGACAAAGAACAGCTGAAAAACTTTATGACCACCAAAACAACCCTGTAGCGAATACTGAAAGACATTCTAGATAGACATAGGAAAAAAAAATCACTAAGCAAGGCAAACAATTAAACAAAGTGGAAAGGTAAAGAATAAACTTCAGAAAGATAACATGTCAAAAATAAACCAATATATATGTCAGTTATAACCATTAATGTAAATGGCCTCAATTCATCAATTAAAAGACCAGACTGGCAGAATGGATCAAGAAACAACCAACCATATGTTGTATACAAGAAACCCATCTAACCCAAAAGGAAACTCATAGACTGAATGTCGAAGGATAGAAAACAATATTCTATGCAACAGGCACCCCCCAAAAAGCAGGAGTAGCTATTCTGGTTTCAGACAATGTGAACTTCAAACCAAGAATGATGCAAAGGGTTAAAGAAGGTCACTACATACTAGTTAAGGGAAAACTTCAAGAGGAAGAAATAACAAACTTAAATATATATGTATCAAATTACAAAGCACCCAGCTATACAAAGCAAGTATTAGCAGAAATGAAAAAATCAAATAAGCAATAACACAATTATAACAGGAGACCTTAACATGCCATTGACACAAAGGGACAGATCAACTAGACAGAAAATAAGCAAAGAAATAACAGAACTGAATCATACTTGTGAACAAATGGACTTGATAGATGTATACAGAGTGTTCCATCCAACAACATCAGAATATACATTCTTCTCAGCAGCACATGGGACGTTCTCTAAAATAGACCATATACTAGCCCACAGAACATATTTAAGAAAATGCAAAAGAATTGAAATAATCCCATGCATGTTATCAGATCATAGTGCCATGAAACTGGAAATTAAAGATAAAAAACTGCAAAAATCCCACAAACACATGGAAATTGAATAATACACTCTTGAACAATGAATGGGTCACAGAGGAAATTAAAGTATAGATTAAACAATATCTACAAGCAACCAAAAATACAAATACAACTTACCAAACCCGTGGGATGCAATGAAAGCAGTCCTCAGAGGAAAATTTATTGCAGTGAATTCCCTCATCAGGAAAACAGAATGAACACAAATAAACAAACTGATGCTACACCTCAGACATCTAGAAAAAGAAGAGCAAGCCAAGCCCAAAGCCAAAAGAAGGGAAGAAATTATAAAGATCAGAGCAGAAATCAATGTAATAGGGACTAAAAAAACAATGCAAAGATTCAATGAATCAAAGAGTTGGTTCTTTGAAAGAATAAGTAAAATTGATAAGGCCCTAGTCAAACTTATTAAAAAAGGAAAGAGAAAATTCAAATTCATGCAATAAAGAGTGAAAAGGGTGAAATCACTACAGACCCTGTGGATATACTGAAGATAATCAATACCTATTTTGAAAACTTGTACAATCATAGGCTTGATAACACAGAAGAAAGGGACAGATTCCTAGAAACATACGAATTACCAAAGCTGTATCAAGAACATGTAAAACTGCTGAATATCCCAGTTTCAATTAATGAAATTGAAAATGTAATTAAAATCTTACCAAAAAAGAAAAGGACCAGATGGATTCACTGTGGAATTCTACATGAAATTCAAAGAAGTCTTAATGCTGAGGCTCCTCAAACTCTTCAATGAAATTAAAAGGAAAGCAATTCTCCCTAATTCATTCCTGGAAGCCAATATTACCTCTAATACCAAAACCAGAGAAAAACCCAACCAAAAAAGAGAAATACAGGCCAATCTGCCTAATGAACATAGATGCAAAATTTTTCAATAAAATATTGGCAAAGAGAAGGCAGCAAATCAACAAGAAGATTATATACAGCATGACCAACTGGTATTTATCCCAAGAATGCAGGTATGGTTCAACATACACAAATCAATAAATGTAATCCAGCATATCAATAGAGTCAAAAATAAGAATCACATGATCATTTCTATAGATGCAGAAAAGGCTTTTGATAAGGCCCAACACTCTTTCATGGTAAGAACCTTACAGAAAATTGGAATTGGTGGTCTTTACCTCACTATAATAAAAGCCATCTATGACAAACCAAGAGCCAGTACCATATTAAATAGCCAAAAATGAGTCTTTACTTTAAAATCAGGAAGAAGACATGAATGTTCATTATCACCACTCCTACCCAATACATTGCTGGAAAGACCAGCCAGAGCAATTAGACAAGAGAGAGAAATAAAAGGAGTAAGGATAGGAAAAGAAGTTAAATTATCATTATTTGAAGATGACATGATACTCTATGTAGATGACCCCCAAAACTTCATTGAAAGACTCCTAGGTATAATAAAGAAATTCAATAATATAGCTGGTTACAAAGTCAACACTTAAAAATCAATAGAATTCCTATAAACAAACAATGAACTCACTGAGAGAGAAATAGGAGAAGCCATGCCCTTCACAATAGCATCCAAAAAAATGAAATAATTAGGAATCAATCTAACAAAAGAAGCAAAAGATCTATTCATGGAAAATTATAATACTGTGAAAAAGAAATAAAAGAGGACCTCAGAAAATGAAAAGACATTTCTTGTGCCTGGATAGGAAGAACAAATATTTTGAAAATGGCCATTCTCACAAAATTATACACAGTTAATGCAATTCCAATCAAAATACCACTAGCATACCTCACAGACCTAGAAAATCATTCCTAAAATTTATCTGAAACCAGAAAAGACCTAGAAGAGCAAAGACAATTCTGAGCAACAAAGGCAAGGCAAGAGGTATCACAATCCCTGACTTGAAGTTATATGACAAAGCTACTGTAATAAAATCAGCATGGTACTGGAATGAAAACAGGCCTGAATATCAATGGAATAGATTAGTAGATACAACTACAGCTACAAACACACTGAGACGCTTTATCTTTGATAAAGGGGCAAAACACACTCACTGGAAGAAAGATAGTCTCTTTAAAAATGGTGCTGAAAAAGCTGGCTCTCCATATACTGAAAACTAAAATACTGAAAACTAAAACTATCACCATGTACTAAACTAAAGTCAAAATGGATCAAAGGTACAAATATTAAAACAGAAACACTAAATCAGCTGAAAGAAAAAGTAGGTAGAAATCTTGAAAAAAATAGGGGTAGGTAAAGAATTCATGAACAAATGTCAAGCCACATGGGAATTACTTCCCAGAATCAAAAACCAGGATCTTGTCTTATTAAAATGTTTTTGTATGTCAAAAGAAATCCCTAACAGAGTAAAAAGGAAACTCATGAATTTTGAAAAAAATCTTAGTCAACTGTCCCTCAGACAAAGAACTTCTGTTTACAACATATAAAGAATTTTAAAAAATCAAGTCCCCAAAATTTAAAGCCCCAATCCAAAAATGGGCATCCCAGATGAATACACAGTTCTCAGATAAAGAAATACAAATGGCACATAAATACATGAAAAAATGTTCAGCATCATTGGTCATTAGAGAAATACAAATTAAAACCACACTGAGATTCCATCTCACTCCAGAAAGAATGGCCAGGATCAAGAATACCACCACTAACAAAGGTTAGAGAGGCTGTTGGGGAAAAGGAACTCTTCTGCATTGTTGGTGGGAGTGTAGACTGGTGCATCCACCATGGAAGTCAGTCTGGAGGTTCCTCAAAAAGCTTGTATTGGAAGTCCCATTTGATCCAGCTATTCTACTTCTGGGCATATTCTCAGAAGAATTGAAAACATCAAATCACAGTGATATATGTGTACCCATGTTTATAGCAGTACAATCTGTAATAGCCAGATCTTGGAAACAATCTAAATGCCCATCAACTGAGGCATGAATAAAAAAGATGTGGTATGTTTACCACATCTATGGAGTACTATTTGGCTCTAAAGAATGATCACATT
This sequence comes from Hydrochoerus hydrochaeris, assembly GCA_004027455.1. Taxonomy (NCBI): domain Eukaryota; kingdom Metazoa; phylum Chordata; class Mammalia; order Rodentia; family Hydrochaeridae; genus Hydrochoerus; species Hydrochoerus hydrochaeris. Next base: position 176,593 of record PVLA01002116.1, on the reverse strand, counting down.
GAGATATTTATAAATAAGTGGATGCAACTTGAGACCATACTCATAAGTGAAATAAATCAATCTCACAGTTATAAATACTTTATTGTCTCCCTAGTGTAAGACATGGTAAGAATACATAAGATACAAAATCTTCAATAAATGCAGTGAAAAATAAGAATTTGTTAAAAGGGAAAATAATATCTCAGGGAAAAGGACAAAAAAGAAAAAGGAAAGGAAAAGAAGAAATATCTAAATTTGTATAAACATACTTAGGATAGCTAAGATGATTGTGCTACAAATTCTGTAAATTCATAGAACAAAACAGTTAACATTCATAGGATTGGAACAACATTGCATGTTTGTGTCTGGTGATCTGAGGAACTCTTGAAGATCACTATATAAAATAACAACTTTAGTTATGGTCATTCTACCTTGTTTTGAAGGCCTATATTGACATTGTTTTGGGCTCTTTGCTATTGTTATTTGTCTTTTTTTTTTCTTGTTTTTTTTTAGTAATCTGCTTTGGTTTGGTTTGTTGTTTCCTCTAATACTGAAAGGATAGGTATATATGTAGAGGCTTATATATGCCTAGAACTTGTCCTAAACTGTTTACGAGAATCAATTATATTATGTGTGATGAAATGAACAGCTACTTTGAAGAAAAAGAGACATTATTGTATCCATTGCTGAGTTCATATCGTAATGCTGAGAAATCCAGTAATGCTTCTATTCTTTGTTCAGAGTGGTTTTACTCTGTTTTGTGTTGTTTAATTTCAATATACATGAAGGTATGGACAGCTGTTTTGAAGAGAATGACACATTATGGCAGCCATTGTCAATTCTCCTATTGCCTTGTTTTGAATGCCTGTAATGCCTTAATTACTGTGTTTTGATCAGTTTTATACCATTTTTTTGTATGAATTCACTGTGTGTGAGGATATAGATAACTATTTAGAATAAAACAAGAGACATTATGGTAGGCACTGTAGATCTCCTGTTGCCTTGCCTTGAAATCTGTGTCCCTTATATTATTTTTTTCTGATCAGCTTTATTCTATTTTGTTATGTTTAGTTTTACCCTCTTTAAAATAAAAATAATTAAAAATCATTGCAGTGACATTTGAATAAGAGCATATTTCATTAGAAAACATTTTTACTGCACAAAAAAATTAACTGTGCTTTAATTCTGAGTTTCAGAAAGGACAATTTCAGTTCTTTTGGAACTTCATTTTTTTCCTTCAAAAATTGAGGAGCTGTGTGTTTGAGAGGGATTACATTCATAGTTATGGAGGTTTATAAAAGATTAGTGGACAAGGCAGAAAAATGAAAAGGACAGTAAAGGAAAACAGTTTCATGCTAGCTGGCTAAAAAATCCAGGCAGCCTTCTCTTGTGTTGGTCAACTCCTCTCTAAAGGAAGAAAAATAGAGACCACTGAGTGGTGTCCAAACGTAATTTAAAATAATTGCTTGTACGCTATTTTGGTGACCCTCTGTAAAACAGTCCACATATTAGCAACTTACTTGTTTCATCTCTCAAAGTTTGTTATTCATCTGACTTTTCTCCCAAAGCTATTCTCAGAACCAAATTGGGTAACACATTGAAATATTTGCTAATTATAAATTGTGTCAAATTGTAAATTAATCCACTGAGCCAAGGTGAGGCCCCTGGTTATTTGTATATAATAACTATTTGTGCTTTCTAATATTTTCTAACATGATCACCTCTTATTTATCTTCCTGTCAATTTGCTATTTTCAGTGACTGATACTATCAGATGTTTCAGAAATTCATTATAGTTGCTGTCACTGTCTTTCTTTCAGTTTTAATGAGAACATTCCTCATATTTTACAATGAAGTATATTAAGGAAGTGCTTATTTCTACATTAAAAACAGTGGAAAGACTTAATTGATCTACTAATGTGGCAAATTATATAATTATGTTAAGCTTTGTATTGAATTATCTCTACATTCCAAATAATGTGTGTTTGGCTATGGTATATTGGTCTTTTAATGTAAGATTGAATTGTTATTACTAGCTTATTTTGGATGTGAACATAAATATTTCTGGGATTTACTTTCTCTGTTTTTTTGTTTCAGCAACTTGTCAATTTTAGAATATATTAGCAACTTTCATTTACTTTTTCTGCTTTGGAATAGTTTAAGTACCATAAATAATATGAAATCTTTATATATTTGAATTAATTCACTGAAATTAATTGGACTAGGGTACACCTTAATGAGAAAGACATAGTTCTGGTGAAAAATTCAGTCTCCAGTTTTATGAACCTCTTCTCTAATATCTTGGGACCAGATAAAAAGAAAAGAGAAAAGTTTAACTTATAATTATTTTGGCAAATCTTTTCTATTAGAATTAGAAAGGCAACAGTGGGAATCAAGTGAACTACTGAGATGAATTAAAAATTCATTCAACAATTATTTATTTACTATCTGCTAAGCAGTGTGTTACATGCTAGAAATAGAGCAGTAGACTAGATATTACTATTGCCCTATGAAGCTTGGTATTTAGTAGCGAAGACAGTAATTTAATGAACAGCTACACAAACAGATCACTGAAAATTGCTAGACATACTGCAAATGAAGGAAAAATGGTTTATCATACTGAACAGTACTATCGGAAGAGTGGTGGTAGATGAGATTAGAATGACATGCAAAGGCAGGCTTCATAGTCTTCCTGTCTGAAAATAGGTGGCTAAAAGTTCAATGGAATCTACTCTAGGGAAGTGGCATGGAAGTTAAATGCTCCAGGTAAATAGAGCATCCCATTTCTGTGTTGCTTTGGAAGCTCTCAATTGAGATAGCGCTTCTGCTGTCTAATGCAAATGATCCTGCCATAATTAGGAAATCATAAGGAAAGCAACAAAAACTGTCCAGATCATGAAAACACTAAAGGTAGTGTTGAAGAGTCCCTTCCAGTACTTACACTACTGGTGAACTGAAACTGGGACCACAGAACGGCCCAACATGGTGCTATTATTCTCCAGCCCCTGCTGCTCTGGATTGAGGCATTTCCATGTTCTCCCTAACACACCCTTCACTGAGAGGTAGGGGCTGCACTGCCTGGCTCTCTGTCTTTTATGTTCTCCATTGTATACAGAAAATACCAGTGACTTCTTGTGGATAATATCTTTCTCTAGTTTCTATACCTGATATTTTTTCTTCATCATATATTCCCTTTTAAGTTTAAAAAAGAAACTGTTGAAAGGCCAAGAGCTAAACATATTTATTTGATTTGTTATTTCAAAGTAAAATTCTGAAGAACACCAAAATAAAAAAGAGAAATTTTTTTTGCTGATTTTAGTTAAACTAAAGAAAACATCTGTCCTCAATAGCAATGATAGAAATTGAGATAAGACAACAGGTTATAATGTATGGAGCACTGTATGAGATAAGTAATAGATATAAGTAAATTGTAAATGGCATAAACAAATTTAAAATTGCCCAAGATATAATACAAACCCAAATTTTTACTGAAAAAACCAAATCAATAAATCATTCAATCATATGGCAATATAGCATTTATGGTATCTTTGAAAATAATACTCTAAGATAAATTAATATTGTTAGTATAGAACTCACACACACTTGCACTCATGTGACCAACCAAAACTTCCACCTGTATGCAATAGCTCTGATCAAACCATTTTGAATATGTACATGAGCATAAGGAAGACAACTGAAATCCATTCACCAGGCCTTTATCAGTTTTCCTTATCTGTTACATCTACTGAATAGATATTTCCATGATGAATGGCCATGGAAAAGTAAATTATAGGTGAAAAGAAGCAAAGAGACAGTTAAATAGATATAGGCTTTCATTTATTTTCTATTCTGTTGCCTAGATACAGTTCTTAGAATTTCTAGTGTAACATGATTTGCAGTTGTCACACAGCCTTCCAAATAGTATGTAAGAGAAAACTAAAAAATTGCAAGCAACTGTTGAGATTATATTTAGAAATAAAAATAAAGAACTTTATCTATACTAAATAGAAAATTTCCAAAGTAAATATTGGTTAAGTCTGTTATCAAGTCTAGTTATGTCAATTTTTATTTTGCAAACTATACATCTTTATCTAATATTTCACTAGAATTTTTTTATGATTCATAATAGCTTCATCTAGAGTTTTAACATATTGTATTGTATTTATAGGAAATTTTCACTTTTTATGAGTAAAGCCAGAGAAATATAGGATGCTAGTTATAACACTGTGGCAAATGCCTGTGACTTTTACTTGGTACACACATTTGTCTAAAAAATTAAGGCGTGAAATCTGTTTTCCAATTGTCCAACATTTTCAATAACCTACTGTCTATTCCATTTCAATGTTTTTTACTAGAGGTATATTGATATTTGTTCATATTGTTCCCTCTACCAAAACATATTTAAAATTAATGACTTAATTTTACTATTTCTTTTGTGTCCTTCAAACTTCAGACCTTATCTTACTTCCTTAGAAAACATTTAACTGTTTTCCATGTAAGTGCTAGTGACACTTTGGTGATGTTTTTGCTATATATTGGCTACGCATAATAATTAAATTCATCTCGGGAAATTCACACACACATGTACATATCACGTCTTAGTCATTTTCCCCCTTACTCTTCACCTTTCATCCCAGCCCCAGACGCAATTTCATAAATGTGTCTTTTATCTTTTCCGTCAGGTCAATTTATAACATTAAACTTACATGAAGGCTAGATAATGTCTGCTTTAGCTCACAATTCAATCTTGATAGACTAATGCAAAGTATGCACACTTGTAGGTACATTATAGATATTGAATATATCAATGAATTAATATATAAAGAAAAGATGAAATACATATATTAGTCTCTGAGGGATTTAATTTTCATTTGTGTAGAGTGTATTATTAATATGCAATGCAAATGAGTTTTCTGATGATTTATTTGGTTATAATAAACATGAAAAATAGCATAGAACTTTATGTGTATTAAGTGCAAAACAAATGACAGTAGTAATCTATCACAATCCTTGTGGACTCCAGTCCTGAGCTACAGCAAATAAGCAAATAGGTAATGGAAAGCACAGTAAGAATCAAAAGGGTAGTACAGAGGAATAAGTCGCTATGGAAGCTAATAATGGGCATGAATAATGTAAATGAGAAGGAATCTCCTTGAGAGAGGAATGAATGAATAGATGGACAGTAAATGAATAAACAAAAATAAATTACAACTATGACTACTAGGTTCCATGACAGGTTTGGGATATAAGGATGAAGTGTCAATGCTCCTTCCTCTAGAAAATTAGTTCATTGAACTTGTTTAATAATATTTCACATGTAGAAAGCTGTCCTTAAAATATAGGAATCTAGTGTAACTATCTTCTAACTCAAATCTCAGAAAACCTATCTTATTTTAAAAAATTGAGAAGTATAGGGTCATATCAAATTGTTTTTTTTGACAAAATAATACCACACAATTTACTGGACTGATGCTAAGTACTTGTGGTTTTGTGTCATCCCAAGCTTTATTCTACATGTCTTTTCCTACATTTCAAATCCAGCATGTTTTGTACATACATGTTTTTTGGGAATGGAAAAATGACATAATCAAAACATTCATTTCAGTTAACAATGTAGAGAAAATTGTCCAGTCCTGGATATAAATTTGCCCTACTAACATATCAAGTGTTTACGACTTGCATTATTACAACCAAAAATAGTTTTATAAAAGCAAATCAATATATTTCAGAATGTTGAGTACATCAAATACAAATCCACACACTCTAAATATTTGGCACACAGTATACATCATGTACTGCATTTCTGTAAATCAATATGTGTTAGAAAGTATATATTCCTTTGGAAACTCCCCATATCCACCAAAGAGAGCAATTTATTTTGTGGAAAATTGGTACTAAGAAGGTCAAATACTTTTGATAAAGGAAAAGAAGGAAGTAGATAACTATGCATTTAAAATTGCTTCATTGCATAATCTTTAATGCCTGCATATCTTGTCCAGTAGCACAAGGAATCTATCATCTTACCATAAAATAGGGGTTCATTTGAAGTTCCTGATGCAATTATTGATTTGGTCAAAAAGGGAGATGCATTCACCCCTACTAACAGCACTGCTTCTTAGGAGGAGCAGGAAAGGAGATATTCTTTTATACTGACCTATAAGATGGAGAAGAGCTGTTAACCTATTGGAAAGCAGTAGAATAGACAGCATAGCTTTGCTTCTTATCAGTAATACATTTTTAAAATGAGCGACCAAGAGATAGGAAACGTGCAAAAATACTCCTATTCCTTACTACATTTCCTTCCTTATACCAAGCAAAGGTAAACAATTCATATTAGATGTTGTGACATGAAACAAGGTGATTCCAGAATTGTACTGCATTAGGTTAACACAGATGTAAATGGTGACTATTGAAATTATTTTTGCTTAAGTCTATTACTTTTGTGATACACAATAATAACATTTGTTTTGGAACATTAGTACACACACACACACACACAACACACATATACACACACACAGATCTCACACTATAACCTCATCTCATTCTTTATTTCTTTTGGGTATATCAGGCATAATCACACCTCCCTTGAGGTATTTTCCTCACAATTCCTCCTACCTGAAACATTCTTCTCATAGCTATTTACATAGTGCTATCCTTCACAGCTGAAGTTCTAATATAAAATTTGTTTTTATTGTGGCAACATATAAAAATATAAAATTTACCATTCCAACCACATTATGTGTACAGTTCCGTGGCATTGGGTACATTTACAGTATTGTACAGTTCTCATCACCATCCATCAGCATAACACTTTCATCCTATGAAACTCAAACTCTACACCTACCAAACAATAACTTTACATCACTTCCTCTGCCCAGCCCTTGGAAGCCATTCTTTCTCTCACTATGACTTCAAGTACTGTAGGTACTTCAAAGGAGGGGACTTATAAAATATTCACTCTTTTATGGATGAATTATTTTGCTCAGCAGAATATCTTTGAGATATATCTGTGTTATAGCACTACTTGTTTTTGAGGCTCAATAAAACTCCACTGTACGTGGATTACCACAATTAGTTTCTCTATAATTTCTCTATTCTTATATAGTTTCTCTATTCGCCAATCACTGGTACATGGGTTGACCACTCTTTATAAGACAGTATATGTGCATATACAGTCCTCCATTTCACTCATGCACTGCTTTAATTTTGTCACAAAACTTCACATCCTTTGTCATATTAAAAATCTATTTATTGTGAAATAGAACAAAATATTAAAATACATTCTATATAATATCAATCAAGAGTTTAAACACTAATGTAATCAATACCTAAATCAACACATAGAAGTTTACCAGTTTTTACCATAGATGATAACGTGTTCTCTAGCACACACAAGCCTAGCCTAATTCCCTAAGATATCAATCACACTGATTCTTAAAAAAATATATTTATTGCTATTTTTAGCTTTTTGATATAAATACTTATCTGTAGGTAATAAATATATCTGGAAGTTCTGTTTTGCATATTTGATCTTTTATAAATCCAGTCACATTCAGTATATGCATTTGTACTTAATATCATTTTTAGGAATTATATAAATTGTTCTGTATAGCTCCAAGGCATTCATTTGTATTTCTGTATGTTATTGCATTACAAAAGTTTATTGTAAAATTTGTACTTTATGGTCATTTGAGTAATATTTAGTTCATGTAATATATGAAAATCCTTACAAATGTTTCCGAAACATGTATGTCCATACTTCTTTAGGGCATTTACTCAGTATAGAATTTATAGGCCCTTAATCTAAATATTTTCAACTTAACTGGGTAATATGAGCTGTTACCCAAGTTGGTTCACCAGTTCATACAATCCTATAAGCCATGTATGCAAATCTTGATCACTTTACATTTTCAACAACATTACATAAATTTCTTGGTATTTATTAAATGTATAAATTTGAAACAAAGTTAATAAAGTTAACTAACGTGGAAAACTGTCCCCTAAATATATTAGAGAAAATGTATTCTTCTCTTTTACATATATGCCATATGTAATAATTGGCCAGGTAATAGGGCCAAAAGAAAGCATCAATAAATTTCAAAGGATCATTTTACAGACCGTATTATTTGACCAGAATTCAATGTGGTTTCCTTCAGTGAAAGATCAACATGAAAACATTATAAAAACTCAGAACATTAGATAATTTTTAAATACGTTTGGAATTCCTTGTAGATCAAAGAAGAAATTATAATGGAAACTGGAAATGCTTTAGATCTGAATGATAATCTTCCACATCAGATAAGAATATCACATTTCAAAACTTATGGAATATAATGAAGCCAAATGAAATGAACAAAGTGAATATGTTGCTTTAAATAATCATGAGAGTTTAAAGGAGTTTAAAAAATGAAAGAGCTAATCATTTAACATAAGAGTTATGAAATATCAGTCTAATCAATATGAAGACAGCAGAAAAAGTAAACAAAGACAAAGGAAGAAATAATATATATATTAGTGGTTTGAAATCAACTTGATATCATGATTAACCCTGGGCCTAGAACCACCAAAACTTATAAATTGACAGTTCTAGCAAAAATATAATTCAATACTGATAAGAAATTTAGAAGCCTAAATATATCTAAAATCATTAAAATACTGAAAGTCCTTAAAAATTCTATGCCGCCTCCTTCCTTTTCCTTTTCCCTCTCTCTCTTTCTCCTTCCCCACTCTTTCCATCTCCATCTCTCACTATCTCTGTCTTTCTGTTTGTCTGTCTCTGTCTGTCTCTGTCTCTGTGCTTCTCTTTGTCTCTCTCTCTCTCTGTATCTCTTTCTCTCTCCTTTCTTCCCCTAGATTAAAACATCAGATAATTCATCAGGCGTAATCTATAGATATACAAAGAACATTTGCTCCTCATGTTATGTAACGTGTACAGCAAATTTTATGGAGAGAGAGATCAAATTACTGAGGTTATTATAAACTTTATAGCAAAACTGCACAAGGACAGCAGGAGTGAGAAAATTCACGAGTCAAACACTCAAACACAGAATCAAAATTTTTAACTAAACATAACTTTTAAAACCTATTAAGATAAAACTAATATTTAAAATTCAAATCCTAAACTAAACTAATGCATTTATGATGAATGCATCCTTAAAAAGTAAAGATACTTTTAACATTGACAAATCTATTATTGTCATAGTTCACACTAACAGTGAAATGGAGAAATCTCAAATAATAATCACCCAAACACAAAAAATTGTTTTCTTTACATAGGTATTTTGGTATCTGGATTCACAATCTAGCTCCATTAATATTAAATTCTGGCTAACTGTGGATGTTAGTCATTTAGAGAAATAAAAATATTAGCTTACATATCAAGGAATGGAGAACATTATAAATGACACTCACATTTCTCCTGATAGAACCAGTGTGCCTGCCTTAACTGTTAGCTACAAAAGCATGCACATATAAAATAGATCATTTTCTTGCTGACAAAATGATATTTTTTGCAGAATGCCAAATTCCTTATCATAAAAATATTCTTTTCACTGTTCAGATGAAAGAATTTAATAGAAGGAAAAGAAACATCTTTTAAAATATAAACATGTGTCTCCAAGTAAATACACTTGATGAAGATAACACACTGTTGAAAAACTGATTAATGTGTATTTCTCAGAAAGCATGCAACAATGTAGAAAGAACTAGCCACCTGCTACTTTATTTCCTTCAACTGCTGTCTTACATCTTTCTCAGAAGTTCAGGCTGTCCCTGTATAGAATTATAAATATACAAAAATTATAACTCTGAATATTGGAAAAATGGATTTTCTTTTTCAAAGTAATATCACAGATCTTTAATCAAATGAAGAAAATAGAAATTGCTTTTAAACCGATCTTCCCTAGGTAATATCTTTAAAACTGAACTGTTTAAAAGGATGCTAAAATTTTATCTGTAAGATGTTCCATGATGATTTTGTAATAATGATAATTTGCCTTGATATAATTTTGAAATTTTAACTTTGGTATAGCCTGGAAGCAGAGTTTGCATTATTATTTCCTGAAATTGAGAATGAGTGTTAGAAGTAAAGAAGCAGATTAGAAGACTAAAGAACTTTCTCGTACTGAATTTACTTTTGTTTAACTTGATTCCATCTCAGCAACCAAAATATCTGCATATCATCATGTCAGAAGATAAGTCCTATAGCTGAATAAAGGTTTTCACTGTAACTAAAGCCTTAAAGGTCATGGGCCGGGCTCTCTGAAATCAGACTGAGTTATCTTTTACAGTGAAATATGATAGAATCAATAGTTTGGTTCCATATCATTTCTCTAAGTCACAAATCAAAACCGTATATATGTACAGATATCTACAGTTACCCAAGAAAATAGTTAATTAAATATTTCTAGCCCATATATATAAATAACACTTAGGAGCTTTAAATGCTTTCCTTTCTACATGATTCCCATTTACAGAAAATAAAGTTGAGATGTTGATAACATAATTATAATAACACTCAGTAGTACTAGCGCCTAGCTTTTTAGCAAGCACCTATGAACAGTAGCAAAGTAGCAATTGCAAAGGTGGCTTGTCAACGAACTTGACAACAGACTCAATGGGTTCATATGATCATTTATATAGAGAAGAATCCGTTTTGCAAACTCTCACAGAAATCTGCAGCTGTGCCTAAGAGGGCAGGCAGGTCAAGGAGCCAAGTCTTGGGCCAACTGGGAACCAGAGAGAGGAATGATAAGCTGCTCCTCTGCCGCTTCCCCCACGAAGGGAGGGTGATCAGAGAGGGCTTGTGATGGCCTTCGCAAGACTCCCCATGCTACCGTGTTCCTGGGAGGATTATGGAGTGTTCTTTCTAGACTCGGGTCAGCCCAAGGTTGAGCGTGGCCCATGCGGCCTGCATGGAAACCTGCAGGGAAATGGCGTGCCTGGTGCGTATGCCTTACAGGTATTAATCTTCATGCAAAGAAGCCCCTGTTGTCTCCATTCCACCAACAGAACACCTGCAACTGCAAATGGTTGAATTCTTCTATGTGCCCAGGTTTGCAGTTTTTGAGCTTGGAATTTTGGAGGCTACAGGTAACAGTGGATACACTTTACAAGCAAAGCAAGGGAAGTCTATAATTTTTGCTAGAGCTCTGAGGTTTGATGATTCCAGGGTTAGTATGTGAGCTCAATTATTTCATTAGGAAACCATATTGTTTCCCTGATTTTGTCCTCTTCCCCATATTCTATTATCTGGGGACCATGTGGTAACATGATAGCTGATACAACTCCAAATCTTCAACTTGCTATGGGGCAATGATGAAGGCAGTGAGAAGGCAGGGATGGCACAAAGACAGAGAGAAATGTTGGCATAAAAAAGTCAGACTCCTGCTAGCAAGGGAGGAGGGAGATTTATCATCAGGTGGCAATAGACCATGTCTGCCACACATGGATAATTGGTAGTGAAATTAAAATGGCAAGAGGAACTTATATTTTTATACTCTACCTCAACTGCTCCCAAATCTGTTACCACTTTCCAGTTCCATTTGCAAAAGGGTAGTCTGATGGTGTTTTGCCTTTTGACAGCATAGCTCACTTAGTGAACAGAATAGAAAAAGTATTAAAAATATACTTAATCTTATAGGGCTCTTAGGTTCATCTCTATCAAGTCTGAACAGAGAAAACTAGAGGCAAGGATAGCCTTGAGTTAAACCAAAAGTTTCTCATGTGCTGAGTAAGTGATCAAGAGCAGGTTTTCCTTTGCACAAAATGTCACTAAGCTTCTACCTATTTCTTGTGTTATTTCTATGCCTCTTCCTTCCCCCTCCTCCTCCCTCTTCCCCCTCATCCTCTTTCTTTGGTCCTCAACTAATATTATTTTGCATATGTGTAAAGAGGGCAATAAAAATAATTGCAAAGTAGCTATCATTTACCGAGACAATTTTATGTACAAGGTTTCTAACATCCATTGTCTGTAATGCTCACAATAACCGCACTGAGAGAAGCACTAAACTCACTGTTTTTAAAACAAGTTAAAATTCTTAAATGTTCATATATGTCCTAATTCAAGAAAAATAGTTTATTTAAAAATACTATGTACAAAATATGATAGACAATAGAGATGCAATGATTAGCAAAATAATACATTGTGCAGTTTCCTAAAAGGACATAAGCATTAAGCAAGTAATGAAATGATCTTGTGAGAAACACATAAAGAAAAACATAGAACTGAGATAAGTCTTGTGTAGGGTAAGTTCATGGTTCTGTGCAAGCCTTTGGTAGGGGTATTTGTCTTCTTTAGCACTGACTGGTTGGCCTTCCATGAGAAAGTGGATAGGATTCTACCATCTAAAATGTTGACAATCCAAAACAAAGGAAAACTGTGTCCAATGACTATGTGACTGGGAACTAAAGGTAGGGTGGGGTTAAAGTTTTGGGTGAAAGGCATGTTACTGAACACACCTGGAGAAATAGGAATAACATGAAATAGAGTCTCATAATTCCTTAAAAAGTTTTATCTTATATAAAAATCAGAGTCAAATTCTCATTTGCAGAGTGGTCACTTACTCATTCAACCAGTACTGAGTGCCTACATTTGTCAGACACTGTGTAACATACTGGGTATGCAAGGTAGTTAATACAAAAAAGACCCCTGTCCACATGGAGCTGAGAGGCTAGTTGGGAGACAGAGGGCAATGAATAACCACAGAACTGCTACATAAACACAAATTAGAATAAGAACTATGAAGAGAATAAATAAGTGCCTGATACAATGCCCTGTTTTAGGTACTGAGAAACAAGGCAGGTGGTAAATGTGGCACAAATGAGCTCACTTTCATATAGCTTAGTTTGATGGAGTGAAAGGATACAGGCAAACAAATAGATCATTGCAGTGCTGTGTAAGAAATTCTAGATTAGGGAACACATAGATTAACTGCCAGTTAAACTGGGATCGAGGCAGATGGAGAGGGAGAGAGAGATAACAGAATGAAATACAGAAAAACAATCACATATAGTAGTCAGAAATTCTGTCCACAATTTTCCAGGCACACAATAGTAGAATTCTTCTTTTCTTCCTTATAGAATTTAGTTCTGGTCAAATGACTTATTTTGGTCAATGCAGTGTAAATAAATATGGTGCATTTCCTTCTTGGAAGTGCATTTCAAGAAAATCATTCATTGATAAATATCATTTTCTTCAAAGAGCCAGGTAGTAAAAATTTTAGGCTTTCTAGGTCACATGTAGTTTGTCACAGCTACATTCACTCTTTCCTTATACTACAGAAGGAGCTTCAGACAATATGTAAACGAGTATGACTATGTCCTAATAAAATACATGTGAGCTGGTTTCAGACTCCAGGCTATAGGTGCTGATGTCTTCTTAAATAGATCACAGGCAAGCATGTTTCCTTCACACTGGACCAAATGAAAAGTGATGCTCCAGATATGGAAGAGACTATCAATCTGGATTTCCAAGTGAGGATGTTGTTTGGTTAGATGTTTAATAAAGTCAAGATAGATGTATAACAGGAATAAGGGTCACTGCAATATTTGCATTTTACCACAGCATAACTTAGGTCATTTTGACAAATACTACATGTTAATCATTATGTGATTAGTTTAATTCTATATTTCAATAATAAAGAGTACACAATAAAGACTTCCACTGATGAGTGGAAGAAATGCAAAATTTCTTAATTTTTCAACATCTTCCATTAAACTCATTTTAAACTTATTTCTTTAGTTTCCACATTGGTCATTTTTCCTGTTGCTGGAAAACATTGCCTGATATCCACAACTTAAATGATGATAGGTTTCACTTGGCTCACAGTTCAGAGGAATTCAGTCCATGGTTGGTTGGCACCAAGAGAGAAACATCATGGCAGAAAGGCATTGTAGAGCAAAGGTGCTTAGTTCATGTCAGCTGGAAAATGAGCAGACGAACAGTGCCAGAGGGGAAGAAACCAGAGATCATATACACATCTATGACCTACCCAGATACATCTGGAAGTGTGCTTTATTAGTCCCTTAGGCAGGTCACAAGCCAATCAAGTTGATAATTAAGCTTAACTGTCACAGATTCAATTGAAAAATAATAATTGTATATGTTTGGGGGATACAATATGGCATAATTATTGGAAATGATTAAGTCTAAGTAATTAACATATGGTCATCTTATTGGTATTCGTTCCTGAGAATACATGTGCTCATAAATTGAGTGTTTGGGATTAACCAATTTCTTTCCTTTATTGGCAGCCTCCTCCTTTATTACATGATTCATATGTATAATCTCATTTAATATTTTAAACGTTGTGGATGAATGCCCATGTCTCTCTGACCACCTATTCCCTCTATAATGCAGAAAGGGATGTTGTAGAGACAAATCACAAAATCTAATATGCAGAAAGCAAGGAATGAAGGAGACTGGAACATAGGTGGAGACCTAGCCTTGAACTGGAGAAGAGTTTTGTTTTCAATGGGGACCAGAGGAGAAGAAGTAGAAGTTAAACCCAACAATAATTGCAGTTGATGTTGAAAATGCTATCAGAATAATGTATTGGCATATATTACTCATAAAATTCTCTACTCTTCTCTAATTTTTACAAAAACTCTGAAAGTTGAGTATGATATGCATTTCAGAGGCAAAAAAAGTGTATCTTAAAGAGGTTAAGTAACTTCCTGAATACAGAAGATGAATGAAAGACAGACTAAACATTCAGACCTGAGTCTTCTTGATTCTAAAATGTGGGCCATAAATTTGCTGGACTGTAACCTTCCTAAATCCAGTCTCTAACCCATACCTATACTTGTTGGTATCCATCAGTGTGGAGGGGGAGTTTTATACCTCAAGGACAATTAGCAACATTAAGAGAATTTTTGGTTGTCAGCAAATGGGTATGGGATATGCCAAAGGTTAAATATAGACCCTTATTTCTTACTAAGCAATAAACTAAAATTGAAATGGATCAAAAATCTAAATACTGGGCTGGGGATATCACTCAGCAGCATGGCAACTGCCTGGTGTGCATGAGGTCTTAAGTTGGATTCCTGGCACACACCCAAGATTCTAAATAATGAGACACAAACACTAAATATGCTGGGGGAGAGAACAGGTACAACTCTTGAAGACATAGGTGTAGGCAAAGACTATGAACAAAACTCAAATGCACAAG
This sequence comes from Hydrochoerus hydrochaeris, assembly GCA_004027455.1. NCBI lineage: Eukaryota > Metazoa > Chordata > Mammalia > Rodentia > Hydrochaeridae > Hydrochoerus > Hydrochoerus hydrochaeris. The sequence continues at coordinate 161,442 of PVLA01002116.1, read as the reverse complement.
AAATATTTTACAAAGAGTCAGCAACTGGGATCACATCAAATCAAAAAGCTTTTTCAGAGCAAAAGAAACCACCAGTAAAGAGGCAACTCACATAATGGGAAAAAACGTACCAGCTACTACTCAGAAAAAAGACTAGTATCTAGAATACCTAAAGAATATCAGACATCCCAGATTTAAAGACTCCATTGAACAGTGAGTAGTCTCTTCTCAGAAGGAGTAGAAACAGCAAGTAAACATATGAAGAAATGTTCAACATCACTGGGCATTACAGAAGTGCAAATTAAAACAACACTGAAACTCCATCTCACTCAAGAAAAAAAATGCCTAATTAATTAACTAATAAATGCTGGCTAGGCTGTGGGAAATAAGCCTTCTTTATTGTTGTAAATTGGCACAACTATGTAAATCAGTATGGAGATCCTTCAAAAAACTAAAAACAGAAATTCTGTTTGACCCAGCTATTCCCTTTCTAGCTATCTTCTAGAAAGATTTAAAAGCATCGTACCATAATGATATATACAAACTCTGTATATAGCAGCAGTATTTAAAATATGTATGTAAGTGTTTGAAACAGCCCATATGCCCATCAATAGATGAATGACATAAAAATGTGTTTTTTATATACAATGGAGTACTACTCTGGTATAAAAATCAACTTGAGTCATTTGTAGGTAAATGAATGCATGAGACCATAATTTTAAGTGAAACACAACACACAAGTTTAAATATCACTTTGTATTTCTTGTGTGAGAAATCAAAAGGTAAGTAAGAATTAAAACAGAAGATAAATATTGGGAACTAGGAAGAATTAGTTTAAATGAGAAAGGGAACAGGAAGGGAATATAAGGAAGGTAAAAAAGAGAAAAGAGATTTTAAAAAGAGAATGAAGGAAAAAATGAAAACAAAGCTTTTGTAAATGGAAAGTAGAAGGTTAAATGGATGGGAGAGGAATGGGAAAAAGACAAATTAAGATGTATTATGTAGGGCCAGGGATATAGCTCAGAGGCACAGCCCCTGCCTGAGAAGTGTGAGGTCCTGAATTCAATTTCCAGTACCAAAGGAAAAAAAAAGGTATATTATGTACAGCTACAAATTATCTATGATGAATGTGATCATTATTTGTGGCAAACATGTACTAATAAAATAATACAGCACTGCAAGAAGAAAAATAGATTGTGCTGGCATACAGAGAGCAAAGACAAGAATACTCAACCTCTTGAAATGCACAGGACCATTCCCTAAACAAAAAGAATTATTCTGGCCCCAAATTTCAGTAGTGACAAAGCTGAGAAATCCTGATCTCCAGCTGACCTCCTTTAACACATATCCTTATCACGGCAAGTGCTTATTGAGTGTTGAATTGAAGTGTGGCACCTGTTCCATAGGATAATTTTTATTATTGAAAAGATTGAAATCTGCTGTATTTACCAAAATGATAGTCATCAGATGATACTCGATAGCATCTGCTATTGGATACCATCCAGTTTTGCTGGCAATGCATAAACAAACAAGACAACTTGACCCGCAAATCACAGTAAGGGCGTGTGTCTTACCAAGCCTTGCCAATTCTCTGTAGACACTTTAGTATTCAGGACATTAAGGATTTTAAGACAGTTAAAACATTTAAATGCAGCAACAGACTAACAGTGTTAGACTTCATTTTAAATGTTCCACCAAAGCAAGTTTTCTGAGTATCAATACATTTTTGAGCTTGTAGCAACGTGGTCTGGTCCTTGCTGACAGCAGAGTACAATTAGCACTAGAGAATCAGTAAGAACTCATTCTCACCTTAGTAAATACTCATAATCTTACAGAAATAAAAAAGAAATTATTAAATGTAGCTGGGACTTAAAAGATAAAATGACTTAATAGGCAATGGTAAAAACCTTACCAGAAGGTAATATAAAAATTTGTGTTAAAAATTCCGGGAAGCCAATGTCTTTTTACTTATGGACTCCCCATCTGTATGCCTTTTCCTTCCCAAATCTGTCTAGCATGTTGTGGGCTGATGAATGGTGCTGTTCTAAACATTGGAAATAACTGTTTCTCTATTTATACTAATTCGCAGTTACAAAATAAAATATAAATTGATTACACTGGAATTCAAGGCCATTAACAGTCTTATTACTGTATTACCCTTAATTCACTTTATATTTCAGTCAAATCACTGGTTTTTACTCTGTGCACCAAATGGCTGCTTTTTTCATTCTATTTCATTTATCTCACCTACTTCTGCCTCCAACCAGGTTTCATTCAAAGGGAAATTCTGAGCTGTCATTGAAACACACTGGAATGTTTAAATTAGAAAATAATAATAATTGATTTATAAAACAGTTATTACACTAAAAGGTACATTCCCTGAATGTCCTTCAAGCAACCCCTCCTCACTTTGAGCATAATCATTGCATCATTCATGCCATTGTCTGAAACAGTTCTGGAAGATTTGTTCTGTGTCTGTAGTTATGTGGTTGTGGTGGCATCAATGTCCTGAATCTGTTTAAAATGCCTACCTCTCACTGTCATTTAGAGTCTGGGGAAGACCCAGAATTTGCATGGTGTGAGGCCCAGTGAATAAGGTTAGTGAGGACACAGTATCAGCTTTTATAAGCCTCTTTGGGCATTGGGCCGAAGCATTCAGTATATGATTTTATCAGTCCCTGTAAAGACAAGTTTAAATACCATACTTTAAGACACCCATGAAAGCGGACTTCCAAAATTACTTCAGCAAATGGCAAGAACAATGGCATAAGTGCATTTGAAAGAGAAAGGAACATTGTTTGGGGGAAGGATAAATCCAAAAGTGTCTTTTTATTGCAGTGAATTTAAAAACTTGTAATATCCACTGTAACTTTTGATCGCACTTCATAAATTATAGGTTCTGGCCATCTTAAGTTTGGTGTTGTACCATTTGCCCTTCTTATGATGGTCTTATTTGCCTGAGACTTGGGTCGCACTCTGGAATTGAATTTATAAATAAATATCTGAATATATATATTTACATATATATATATATATATATATATATATATATAGTCATATAAAATAGAAAGAAAGAGAAACATGCATGGATAAATAATAATGTATCAGAAGCCAGAGACTGAAATCCACCCACACCAGTTCCATTAGAAAGAGAAAATTGAAAAGAAAGAATATTACAACACTATCCCCATTGTGTTAGCCTTTGGAAGAGGCTGCAAACTTTATCCAAGGCAAGTCAGCAGGAAAGCACTGTTTTTACAATATAATTCTCTGCAGAGTGAAAGTGGATTAGAGCTACTGAAGGCATTGAAAAATAAAAACTGACCTTAGCAAAATTGGAGCTTTTGTGGGGCAGAATTATAAAAATTGAAACATTTTGTTAAATATCACGTATGCATTAAATGGAAAAAAAGAAATTAAAATCAATACTAAGGGATATTTTAAAGTTAAGCATTTTTCCCTCAACATAAAATTGTGTTCCAGAAAAGAATAAAAAAGCTAAGAATCAATAGAATAATTAACTCAAGTATCTGACAAAAAATAGTAAAATATAAATACAGGCGTACAATAGGGCATCAAAACAAAGTGAACTAATCATTTAGTGTGATGACAAATCTTGTGGCAAACAATAATTGTCATAACTCGCATGCATATGAACCCTGTACTTTATAATAATTCATCATTTAGCAACCAATTCATACAATGAGCTAGGCATGGGAACAGAACTGAGTTACAAGGAACAGTGTCTATGTTGGCACTTAACTTATTGTCCTGTCTCTGCTTTGTCACTCCTCACCCACGTCCTTTGAAATAGTCTCCACTCTGTTCTTTCCATGTTCTAGGTTGTTAAGGCCGCATACACCAAACTACTTGGCCACTTTACTTCTGCTTTTTTAGCCTGGTAAACTTGGTGCTGTCACTCTCATGTTCCATGCTGCCTTGTGCTCGTTCCAGTGAAACAGAACAACCCAGGTATGGAAAGCCCGCCTAGATCACGCCTTGGCCCTAGTGAAGGGGGTAGCCCCCAAGCGGCCCTCTTTAACCTTGCCCACGTGCTGGCTGAGATCGCACGTTCTGGAGGCCTCCATGCCTTCCCATGGACGCTGTAGGTAAGCCTTCCCTTGCCTTTGGAGATGGGGGAGTGAAAAGCCCAATCTTCTTTGCCATTCATGTCTAAGCGTCCCTCATTGTGCAGCCCTCACTACTTCAGGCATAATTTAAGTATTTAACACATCACAACTGTGATATTGCTAACTTTGTATAGGAATGTGAATCTCCCCTTTTGTAATTCCTGCCATGTTATGTATATATGACACCTGTTGAATTGAATTTCAGGGTTTTAATGTATCCACATTTTAGATGAAGAGTCCTAAAATCAACCCAAGCAAACATCTGAGATTCAGATTTTTCCATATCACTCTTCCTGGTGATTCATTATATTCAAGGCAAACTTCTTAAACGGAAGTTTGAAAATTAGTCTGACATTGACAGGGAACTGTAAAAAGAAAAGACATTTTTGAAATTCTTTAGATCCTTTTACTTCTACTTTTATTTCATTCTTCCTGCTAAGTATGGAAAATTGGTTTCAGTTAAAATACTGATATTCTAGCTTATTTGAAAGGGCATTTAAGTAGCAATTGTTACTGATTTTAAAAGGAATTATCAACTATTTTAAAAGCAGGACATTTACAGAAATAATGCCGAAGGGTCAAAACATGTGAATACTACACATTTTAAAAAATCTAACTAATCATAACATCTATCTAGTAAAATGTTTAACACTAGAGAAAGATGATATTCATCTTTGCTGATTATTTCCCAGGTCTCATGCAACTTTTACTGTTACAGGATCATCTGAAGAATCATACTTCTAAATAGGCAGAAATGTTTAACATTTGTATGCTAAGCATGTGTTTGAGTTATTTAACACTTAACATCTTTAACTCATTTGAAAATAAAGAAAAATAAGGTTTTTTCTTTCCTCTTGTCTACATGAACAGAGTAGTTGTAAAGCTTCTACTTGCTTCATCTGACCCCAGAAAAATCCAGGGTTTTTCTTTTTCTTTTCTGTTTTTTTTTTTTTGTTTGCTTGCAGTTCTAGAGATTGAGCTCAGGGCCTGGCACATGCTAGGCAAACACGTGCCGCTAAGCTGCATCCCCATGATACTTCTTTTTTTTTTTTTTTGTCTTTTTGAGACAGGGTCTTGCTATGCAGTTCAGGCTGGCCTTGAGCTCACTTTGTAGCCCAGGCTGGTCTCGAACTCACAATGATCCTCCTGCCTCAGCCTCCCGAGTGCTGGGATTACAGGTGTGAGCTACCTTCCCCAGTGAAAAATCAGTTTAAATACAGATGTATCTCAAATATTTTCTGTAATTTGAGTTTCAATGGGCTGAATGTTTTTTAAAGAAAGTAAAACTACATGCTGCTCTTAAAGTTTTACATTAAATAGGATGGATCACAAATGTTGATTATTTCAAAATCAAATTTTCCCTCATGAAATTGATGTGCAAAATCTAAACTGGGAGAAATGACATGTCAGTGAAAATGTATGAATGATAAAATTTGCCCATGGAATAAAGTGGTTTTGTCTTTATAATAGATCACTTGAAATGGGATTTAGAAAGATGAACAGTGAGTAGTGAATGGAGACTATTAATCTTTCATATAGAGTTGAAAGCCATATACAGTTAGCAAAGTTGTGCAAGATACAGGAGCAGTAACTACTGTGTCAACATTGATTACTCATATAAGACTCAAGTGAAGAGTGAATTTCACTTGAAATGATGCTCTTTATGGGCAAAATAAAATGGAATTATCTAATACAAAATCAGAGAGAAAGATTTATATTTTGAATACTGCCTAGACTATTAAAAACAAAATCAACTTACAGAATGCTGGCATGATACTATTCAAATATTATGTGCAGATGATTCTTAAATTTTTAGGAGAGAAATATAATTTTGAGAGATTCCATTAGTGTCTACTCTTTTTGGTCACTCTAGTCTTTGGAAATGTACTTTTAAATTATTTATTTATTTATTTGCAATAGAAAAAATGACTTCCATGTTTCCGGAGTGATATCTGAATAATTCCATCTTTCATGCACAGGTTATCACGGGCTTTGATACTAAAAATACTGCTAATGTTAATGGTTATTGTAATCATGTATTTCCCTGCTTGATCAAAGATCAGTATTAAGCAGGACTCTAGAGAACACATTCTTTCAAACTTCATAAAGCAATAGAATGAAATGTCTTACAATTGCCAATATTTATCAGTAACAGAAGTAGAACTATTTGATGGAAATTCTCTTTGTACCCTTAGGGTTCCCTAGGAATGTTTAATTTTAAAGAAAATTAAAACTACTGCACTAAACAAAGCAAATCCCTCACTTTAAATAGCAAGTACGTTATGTGAATGTCACACTACATACTTTTAATGAAGTGTGGTTGTTGTAGAGTTAAGAGAAATTATCGATTTTATTCCAGTAATGTGAGAGCCAGGCCACATGCACCACCAATGGCATTATATTCCAGTCTATTGCTTTATGTACAGACAGAACAACCCAGGAAAAGAAGATCATTTTTAAATGTATACACAGAAACATACATATTTTTGTACTACATTCCCTCACCTCTCTCTCTCTCTCTCTCTCTCTCTCTCTCTCTCTATATATATATATATATATATATATATATATATATATATATATAGAAGCATCTTTGTGATACTGCATTAAATGGCTTTCAGGGGTTACCATTTAAATGTTCTTTATGTATCATGTTTTTTCCTAATTTATTTAGTATCTGTGATACAACAGAAATGGAGAAAGACAAGGTTTCTAATCTCACTGATACTATATTCATTGAGGGTCTATGAAGTTTCTCCTTTTTTGAAAAGCATCCCCCTAAAATATCCCTAAAAGCCATGTTGAACAGGTCAACCTCGGTATCCACAACTCTGTAAAACAGTAATTCTCCAATTGATGTAAATAAGGCAGAAAGAAATATGCTTACCTGACTCAGAGATAGTCTTCTGATTAGTAAATTAGCAAGTTTTTGGGCATTTGCAGGAGGAGTCTTTCTCGATACATCAAGAATGATGATGGTGGCTTAAATTGAAGCATCTGAAATAGATCAGGGAAGAACATTTTGACAATATGTACAGAAACAAGAGAGCACAAGTCAAGTTAGCAGAGAGAAGAGAACGGAAAAAGATAAAGGAAGGAAAAACTACGAGGCCCTAGAGACAGCATGAGATAATCCTTTCAAAACTTCTAATTTAACTTTAATAAACTAGGTAAGTTTATTTTTTATCCAAACCAAAAAGATGGAATTAGAGCAGTGAAAGTATAAAAATGTGTTAGCACTCAAGTGGTTGAATTATAGGAGATTTTTATGTCTTCTACTATAATTTCTCCATTTTCCATTGTCTCCTATAATGAGACTGATGTTCATTGAGCAAATTTTTGCTATGCATCAGGCTCTGCCCTACCTTCTGAATATATTATATGGGAAAAAGTGGACATGTCTCTACTATTTTGCACTAATTACAGCTCATGGCTAACTCACCTTCTCTTACCAATATGCACTGAATAATTCAAAGACTCAAAATGACTTCTTTGTTAGGGCTTGTTCAGAAGAGGTTTATGTATGTATTTATTTTCTAATATGAATTTAATGAGACCAACAGCTGAAAATGAAAACTTTTCCTAGAATACAAACAATCCTTTGAAACAAAATGCATGTACACACACGTGCACAAACACACACAATGAAATCATAGCCTTTCTTTGCAAAAGCTATGTTCAATTTCACTGGAATTACATTTTAAGCCCTTGGTTATTTAAGTTCAATTTCTGTTACTGGAAATATGGTTTCCATTATGATGTGCAGAATGTGTCATCAGATTACATTAGAGAAATATTCTGAAGATTCTTAAGTATGTGATCTGCTTTCCATCCACAACTCCACCCAAATTTTCCATAGTATTGTTTTACATTAACATTTTTAAAGGCAGAATTAGCTGTGTCAAATGTATTGCAGGTATCTCTCTTTGAAAGCTGTAGACAAGAACAGAACAAAGACAGCCTGTGAAGATCTGAAAGCATATCTCAGGAAAGTCGTTTGCCTCAGAAAGCTAGAATTTGCTTTTTTTTGTAATAACCTATCTGGAAGGGCAAAGAGATTGTACAAAAATACAATTTGCTGAGTAATATTGTGAAGCGTGTAAAGTGTAATTACAGTTTTATCAGCGAGAAAAGATTATCTTCAAATATTTTTTGAAAGCAACAAGAGAATTCTTCTTAGTTTTATGATTCATGGTGTCCTCTGATACATGCTGTTAACCTGCAATTATCTATGGGTGTGTGTATATCTAACGGAAAAAAAAAACTTCTGCAAAAGAATTCTTGAAAATGAAGTCCTCCCATGCACAGAGCAACTTATTTTGAAATTGGACAGAAAATGGGAGTAATGATTTTGTGCAAGGTTTTCCATGTAACTCATACCTCCCTCTATTCTGTAATTAAGGAGAAAGGACAAATCAGCTGAACTTCAGTTTTATTTGCACTTGAAAGCAAATACAATGCTACATCTTTGCATGGGTGGAAATGAGCATTTTACTGATGAATATTCCTTCCATATGTATTGCTTTCTTTTTTAGATTGGAGCTTGAGTTTGATGGGGAAACCTCCCTTCCTACCAATTGCATTTACTTAGCAGTTCTGGATTATTAAAACAGACCTGGAAGAGGGGGAAAATGAAAACAAAATAAAAAGAGCCATTTGGTGAGCATTTAGTGTATCTTGGACATTTTATGTTGCCCCCTCCCCCCCCCGATTTTATTGAATCATTTCAATTCCATTAGGCATGTAGTATTGACATCCATGTTTTATAGATATGTAAAGAGAAATACAGAAGAAATGTTCCAAGGTCATAAGGCTGATATATAGAAAGTCTAGGACTTCTAATGTAGGACAGTACAAATCCAAGCTCATTCTCTAATTTTTACTGCTATCCCTGTCCATTAAAGAAATGGTATATATCCAGATTGATTCAGTACCTAGTCACTGACTGCTATTACATTCCACGCACCACACCAGACAGCATAGAAATGAAGAAGATGTGTTGTTTGCCCTTGAGGGACTCAAGGACATGGGTATGTGACTCATGTGTTAACCATCATAGCTTAAGTGTGTGTACTGTGTTCTGTAGAAACACCAATATAAAACTAACTGTGCTTGGCGGCTGGAGAAAGACTTCAGAGTGAAGTGTGGCATTTGAACACAAGGCTGCAGAAAGGATAGTGGTTCACTGAAGGTACATCACACGTGAAAACTTTATTTGGCTTTGGAACTCCAAAATTATTAAGTGTGATTCAGTCACCAAAACTTACCAGTGGATGTAAGGCTAAAAATTTAGGAAAGATACACATGGCAATGAAAAGTTCCCCTGAGACAGATTAGAAGAAAGCAAAAGAAGGATGCCATTTAGCACTTGATCATAAAATCAGCCATAATTTTTTTGCCTTTAAAATGGAATAGTAAGGCTTCGGATGTTTTGTGAAGTCCATGTGTTTGCACTGCGGTAAGGAAAGGGGAAAAAGCACAGGGAAATGTCAGAACACCCAGCAGCATATTTATGGTATGCTAAAGATTGGCTTCTAAGGTTTTCAAAACAATATGCATCCTAAGATATGTGTCCTGTCACCGAGTAGGGGAAGACCCTCAGCAAGGTGAGCTTGTGATTGATCATCCTGCCAACTCCAAGGTGACACCTCAGCATTTACTACTTATATGAGCACAACTGCAGCAGCGGCCTGCACGGCACTGAAGAGAACACTTAAAGCAGAGATAAGGAAAAGCTCTGTGGCAGTTGAAGTAAGTTATTATTTTTCAGGCTATAAGGCTGCTTGCTATATTTATAGTATATATAATAATCTATTCAGAGCAGCACAGCAGAAGAGTATTGCAACTGTCCTAAACTATTCAGAAGCTTTTGCTTATTTTGTACTATTCAGACACAATATGTATGTGCTTATTTTTGCACACACCAAATATGCATTCACACATGTTCACACATATGTACAGGCATGCACATACATGCACACACTTTGCTCCACAAGACAGTTCCACACTGAAACTGTCCCAAACCATTCCAGTTTTTTTTTCTTTCCTCTACAGAAAAGTAAAGGAGTGGGGTTGTATCTCAATAGTGAATGGCTTTTGCATACACAACCCTCATCTCTGCAAAACAAACCCCCAAAAAGTACAGAAGAAAAATGAAAAGATTGTCACATGTATAAAGAATTTTTAATCTGATGTTAAATAATTCCACTTCAGCCTTATGAAAGAACTGCCATGATTATATAACAGAGAAAGAAATTTGAGATGGGGTCTTGCTACATCATTCAGGCTGTTCTTGAACTTTCAGTGTAGCTCAGGCTGGCCTCCAACTTTCAACCCTTCTGCCTCAGCCTCATAAGTAATGGGATTACAGGTGTGCACCACCATGCCTGACTTAAAATTTACATATAGATGCATTTGGCCAGTAGCAATGCTCCCTGGAGAAACCGAATTCAATTCTTACTATGGGAAAGGAGCTGGATTTTAGAATTTGGGGTGTTTTTTAATTTAAATTTATTTTTATTCTTTTAAATTGATTTAAGGAGATTCTCAAGTGAATATTATCTTGGTATGGATTTACTTTCAACTCTTTACATATAAAATGCTATATTTTTTATGATCAGGATATTAGCTAGAGTAAGATAAGCCCAATAGGTACTAAAGAAAATGTGGTCTATAACAGAAAAAATAAAAGCTAGAAACGGTCTTAGTAAAGTCTACTTTAAAAATTTGTTAATACCACAGTGAAGTGATTAACAAGAATGTGATTCAGTCCTTTTAACTGTTAAGTATCTTCCTAGATGCCCCCGAGGTTACTGCCTTTCTTAACAACTACAGTTTTATGTACTCCAATTGTTGGATTAGTTCACCTCTGAAGTAGTTAGAATAGCTTGGTTTTTGTTATAAACAATTGTCAACTTACAGAAATGCAGTAAAATATTCAAGTATATTCCATGCAGTGACTAACAAGTTGAGGCTTCTTCAACTGGATGACTAAAAGAAAGTCACTTTCTCAAAGAACTTCAAGGCGGAAGACTACATAAGAGTTTGCAGGGACCAGGTATAAAAATGAAGTTCATTACCTGAGTCACAATTTTCATTTTCCATTATCTGATAAATGTCTCTAATTGGTTGTGACAAAGATGGAAAGTGTCATCTAGCTGTGGTTCTAAAAGGGAAAGGAAATAAGAGTTTGATTAATACAAATGATTTCCTCTTATGTGGTCCCTTTCAGGAATTGCTTGCTTTGAGGAAAATTATCAAACATTAACATAAAATTTTCACTGAGTTATTTAGCATATTCACAACATTGCTTAAAAAGAAAAAGTAGTAACATAAAATTCACTGTTCTGTAGTACGGTAACATACTAACATCTACTCATTTCGAAAGAATGATTGTGTGTGAGAGTGCTTATTCCTCTATTCTATTTTTTGTCTTTTTTTTTGAGACAGGGTATCTCTATGCAGTTCAGGTTGGCCTTGAGCTCATTTTGTAGCCTAGGTTGGTCTCGAACTTGCAACGATTCTCCTGCCTCAGCCTCCCGAGTGCTGGGATTACAGGCGTGAGCCACCATGATGGGCTAATTCTCTAGTCTTGCCCACAGCAGATATTATCGTTTTGCAACCAAATGAATGCATTTAATTAATAGTAGAAAATGTAAACACCCTGCTAGAATAAAGATAAGCAAATGTATTCATCCTTTTTCAGGCATCATTTTACTAACTCTAGGACTGTATTACAGATATATTACAAACTGTATGTATTTAATATATATAATTTGGTGAGTTTGGACAGATGTATACACATGAAAAAGTTTCATCACTTCAAAGTAATAGACATATCTGAAACATTCAAAAGTTTTTTGTGCCTCTCTTTTTTGGTTGTTGTTTTACATACAATTAACAAGTGCTCTGACCTTGTAATACAAATTTAGGTGCATAGTATAGCATTAGGTACAGGTGCTATATTATAACACACATCTCTAGAACTTATTCTTGCCTGGCTGAGGTTTTATATAAATTGCACAATAACTCACATTTTCACAATAACTCAATAACTGCTCAGCACCTGATAGGTGCCATTTTATTTTCTACTTTGATGAGATTGACTAGATAATTCATAGAAGTGGAATTACTTATTGCCCTTCTGTGATGGACATATTTCATCTAGCATACTGTCCTTATTTCATTTGTACAGTCACAAACAGAATTTCTTTAATTGTTAAGTCTCAATAATACTCAATATTCAACCATATGCATATATATGGTCAAATTTTCTTTATTCATTCATCAAAAGAGGGACATTCTGAGTACAGATTTCAAATCTTTTGCATGTATGCCCCGAGGTGGGATTGCTGGATCATATGGTAGGTCTATTTTTAACTTCTTGAGGTATATACTGTTGGCCATAGAAACTTTACCCTTCCACAATCCCATCAGGCTGTGCAAGCTTCCTATTTCCCCACATTTTTACTGTTGTCTTTTTGCTAGTAGCAGTAGGAATGAGTATGAGGTAATATTTTATTGTGGTTTGCATATCTTTGATGATTAATAAGGTTGAGCAACTTTTCTCATACATGTTATTAACATACATCTGATTTGGAAAAATGTCTATTCAAGTCCTTTGCTCCATTTACAATCAGGTTATTTGTACTTTATCAGTTTGTTTGCTATTGAACTGTATGGGTTTCGTACATATTTTGGATATTGACCCAATGGGATAGCTTGAAAATATTTTTCTCACATTCCATAGGCTGCTCTTTCCTGTACTGTCTGGAAGCTTATTAGCCTAATATCCCACTTGTCTAAATTTGGTGGGGTTTTTGTGCTACTTTTGGTATCTTATCTGCAGAATTATTGCCAAGATCAAAATCAAGAAGCTTTTCTACTTATGTTTTCATCGAAAAGTTCTATGATTTCAGGTATTACATTAAAATCTTTCACCTGTTTTTATTTTGGGTATAGAGTTAAGGTTCAATTTCATAGATTCATACACATGTATTCAGTTTTTTTGGCATTATTTGTTGAAAATGCTGTCATGTCTCATTTTCTTCATACCCATGTTGAAAATAATTTGACTATATATAATGGTTTACTTCTGACTCCTACATTCTGTGCCACTGTTTTATATGTGTGTGTGTATCAATTTTATGCCAATGCTACATTGTTTGCATTAAAGTCATTTTGTAATATATTTGGAAATTGAAAAAAATATGATAATTTTAGCTTTTGTCTTCTTTCTCAAGATTACTTTGGCTATTTGGCATGATATGTATCAAAAACACCAAATATAGGGGCTGGGGGTTTCGCTCAGTGGTGTAAGTGCCTGCTTGGCAAACATGAGGCCGTGAGTACGATCCCTGGCACAAAAAAAAAAATACCAAATATGAAAATTTCATCATTGGCCTTATCAAATTTGTAATGAGAGTTCTTGTTTTGGTCATCATAAAAAGAAACACATGGCACAGGGTTTATTTTGGATTGCACACAAGCTACGTGGAAAATTTGATTATTACTGTGGGAAATCTCCCCAGAAGTGCATACATAAAAATAAGGACAAAATATTTATAAATAAAATTTCAAGAAATTAGTATATTCTCAATTAAGAACCATTGTTTTAGATGAATACACCAAAGCATTTGATAAGATGAATGCATTCTATGCCAAAGCAAGTTATATGTTAAAGGACATAGATAAAATTTAAACAAATGAATGCAGGTCTATTCTAACAACATTTTGTTTTCAAAAGCAAGTGGCAGGACAGATATGACCCACACATCATAACTACTGAAACTAGTCTTTACCATGTGGTAAACCTAATCTGAATTTGCATATCTCAAAGTCTAGAGAGCTCATTATCTTCAAATGAAGACCATTGTACATTAGGATAACAATTAATATTACCTATGAAAGTGACTTGGAGAGAGATAGTAACACACTCTGAGAACAGAGAACTTTGCTAAATTCATTGCTTTTCTCTTCTTTTTTCAAAAGGTTGAAGCCATTACATTTCTTTCAGTCAGATGCTTCTTTCAGAGTGCCTTTTGTAGATGCAGGGAGACTTTTAAACAAATATCTGTAACAAAGCAGAAAATTCTCAGGCCGAATTTGGAACACAGAAAATAGAAGACACCGGAAGTTAACAAAGTGATGAGTGGAACAATATATTCAGCACAAATAAGTTAGAAATGAGATGAGGAAAAATTTGGGGTTTAACATGCAAAAGAATGATAGACAAATTTGTTTCTTAGGAAGGTTGTTTAGCCAGCAATGTAAAGGCAGAGAATCTGAGGGTGAAGAAGACATTCAGATCCTTGGAAGACACTTGATGTGAGGGAGTAAAGAACCATGCCAAGGTGATGGCGGTGAAAAGGGAAAGGAAGAGATAGCTATAAATGTCATCTGTCTCAGAAAGAGAATGTGCAAAGCTTAGAACTCTACTGAATATGAGCATTAAAGTGGCAGAGGGTCAGGTTTTAAATTTTGAATAAAAATATCCTATATTTCACATTCTTAGCTGACTTAGCACATGATTAAAATTTTTACTTGGTTTAAGTACATTGGGTTATAGAAAGTCAATGAGGTTAAGGCTACATAATCAAGTTTTGAACCATATGTATAAACACTATTAATTCCAGTTTGAATCTCTGAACCCTGTCTCCAGTATTTCTGTCAATTAGGTTCAAGCTTTCTCACTGGGCATTGTCAAAGCTGGCTAGACATAAAGTAACCATTGTAATTTCATAGCTAAGTTTCCTAAATGGTCATTAGTATTTCATTTTCTAGGGAAAAGAAAGCATCTGGGAATGTTAGAATTAAGAAGAGCTTCAAAATATATATTTCCCTCAATACTTCAGCAGTTAATGGAAAATTGGAGTGTTGCTTAGTATTGTTAAAAACATGAGTCCAGTACATATCGTGTAAACTTATAAATAAAACCCACAGAGAGATTTCACAAACTCAACTAACAATTGAAACTGATAAAGTAGATTGTAAAATTAAGACCTTGAATTTGATTTATCTGCAATTCACACAATTGTTCCATTCTGTAATTTTTAAAATTATATATAAATATATATGAATGCATTGCACTTAGCATCATTTTCATGTCTTTATTATATGTGGTCTTGATTTTCAATCTCAAAAAGAAAGCAACAAAATGATTAAATGAATCATAGAAGATAAAATAGTGCATTAGAAAGAAATGTTAAGAACAGAATACTCATTCTTCCTCCTCAGGACAGTATGCAGGAGTTCCAGCTCTTGTCGGTATACAAACTGGTTTGGAATGCAATCATGGATTGCTTGCATATATTTCATGCAGTCATCCTGTGAAACAGTCCACCTAATAACTGAAGACTTGGCTTCATATACTATCAACATAAATAAGTAGAGTAGGTTAGAAGTCAAGTCCTAAAACGTGTATGCAAACACTTATGAAAATACAAATAAATGCACTTTTCTTCCATTCATGTTCCTTTTCAATACAAGTTACAAAAATATGAGTGAGTTGGATATTAGACATTTTGTGAGGTCATTTGAGAATCTATATTTATGGAGTTACACAGTATAAATTTTGGTGAGATATAGATCTTTACTTCCATTATAGAAATGGGATATGCCAGATTCTTCTTTTTCCAGTCTGTGACAGGAACTTAATTTGAAACAACTGACAGATATACACAAGAGGATAAAGAACTGAACATTATTAGTAACATGGATGCCATGGTGTGTCAGCCACAGTCTGCCCTCTGGCCACCAATGACTCAGGTTCCTCCTACTTGCAGACACTTTTAACCTCCCCACACTTACCTAGTGCTTCACTCTGCTACAGTACCAGTGTGTAGTCCAAAACTTTATCATATAAAAGACCTAAGAAGATGTAGGTGCTATAATGCTGGATGTCATTCACTGCACACAGCTCCTGGAGCACAATTATTATCCATCAGTCCGTCTATGAAACTGTCACAACACCCTCGACATGCACTTGTTGGAGAACAGTACGATAGCTGTAGATTTCCTCGTTCTAAAAAGTGACAAATAGGTTAAAAGGAAACAGCAGTTCACTGCAGCTCTGAAATTCACCTGCTCTAATGTTGAGTCTCTTGATTACTTAAAAAGCTTAGTAATTTTCCAGAGCTCTCTACTCTGCTCTTTATTCCACTATTTGAGTCACTTTTTAAAAAATGGAAACTGTATTTGTAGCATGTATAGAGCCTATGTGTGAATGGATTGAGGGGTTAAAAACCCTGAGACCTAATCTTAGGGAGAGCCTCACAGTTTCTTGGATTTTATCTCAGAAAGTCCCACCAGGTTCTCATGCTGAGAGTAGAGAAAAATTCCCTCAGGATTTCAGCAAAGGGACGGGAAAAGTAACCATTTTGAAACAAACCCAGATAGTTCACAATAACAAAGGCCTGTTCTCTAAGAGAAAATTCCAGAATGTTTTCTGACCTTGAACAAGGATAATCAGAAAACCACATCCCCCTCATTTTAAGGAAGAACAAAGAGGTTAAGAAAGTCCTCTGAAGGCCCAAGACTACAGATTCAGCCTCTTTCAAAAGTCTAACATTTAGTCTTAAAATGAGAGAACACATCTCTTTTCTAGCAGTTTACACCACAACAATAGAGCTGCAGTAAACTGTTTGTAGAGTGCCCCTGGAAGACTTTTAAAGCTGATTATTTAAGAAATACTGAAATACAAAGACAGCCTTTGAGGAAGAAAACAAGGAAGCTAGAGAAACTGAGTCATCTGACATTTATAGCTATAATAAACATTTAATACATCCAAATATCTAGCCAGATTAGCATGTAATTCTCAAAGCAGCCATATACTTAGTTAAATTCTAATGACTTGATACCATATATATACTTTCTATAAAGAAAGGAGAAAAATACAGGAGAGATAAAGCAACCATCTGAACTAGACTTGGATATGACACAGATATAACCAGTAAGGGAATTATAAAATAACTATGAATGGCTTTGGGCCGTCACCGCATGCTCTGGTGGAACCCAGCTCATGGAAAGGGACTTTGAGCCTGCTCCCAGGCAATAAGACCACCCGCTGGGTCCCAGACCACACAGGCCACAAACAGGGATGGGGAGTGGGGGGCATGCTAACTGGGTCATGCCCAGCGACCGCCAAGGAGACAGTGGGACACAGATTCCAGGCTCAGGCTCTGACCGTGCCTTCTGGCAGAATCTTAGCACATGGAAAAACCTTGGAAAATTAGCTCCCAAGTGGTGAAGCTTGGACTACAGCAGATTAAATGTGCCAGTGTGGTGAGTATGCCCCTAAAATAGAGGTGTACAGTGGGTAAGTAGGGCCAGTAGTAAAGCCCTCTCCAACTAACTGTAAGACATTGGTGAGTCTGAAAAGAGTGTGGGTGACCACCTCATACACACAGAAAACATCAGGCAGAGTGAAAATGATAAAACAAAAAAGAAAAATGCAGTCTCAAACATCTAGTCCACCAGAAGCAAGTGCAGGAGACATTGAAATAGAGGACAGCAAAAGTAACACACTGGGAATTGCTGAAAAGATACCAAGTGAAAAAACAAAAACAAAACAAAACAAAAAACTCCATGAGGCTATAGAGGAAATCAAATTAGAAGTACTCTCCCATGTAGACAGAAATAACACCCTTAGTAAAGGAGTTGCTGAGTGCAGCTCAACCAAGAAGATATAGAAATTTTGAACAACCTAATATCAGCTATTGAGATTGAAAATGTAATTAAAAAATTACTAACAAAGAAAAGCCCAGGTCCTGATGGATTGACAGCTGAATTCTACAAGAAATTTAGAAAGATTTGATGCCAGTACTTCTTAAACTCTTCAATGAAATGGAGAAGAAAGCAATCTTTCCTAAATCATTCCTGGAGGCAAAATCAGAGGAAGATCCAACCAAAAATGAGATCTATAGACCAATTTCACTAATGAACATTGATGCGAAGCTTCTAAATAAAATACTGGCAAATAGAATGCAGCAAATCATCAAGAAGATTATACGTCATGACCAAGTAGGGTTCATTCCAGGAGTGCAAGGATGTTTTGATATACGCAAATCAATAAATGTAATACACCACATCAACAGAGCCAAAAACAAAAACCACATGGTCATCTGAATAGATGCAGAAAAAGCTTTTGACAAAGTCCAACACAAGTTCATGATAAAAAACCCTTCAGAAACTTGGAATACATGGTGTCTACCTCAATCTTATAAAGAACATCTATGACAAACCAACAGCCAACATTATACTAAATGGACAAAAACTGAAAGCTTTCACTTTTAAAATCAGGAACAAGACAAGGATGTCCACTATCACCACTCCTTTTCAACATAGTTCTGGAAACATTAGTAAGAGCAATCAGACAAGAGAGAGAAATAAAAGGAATAAATTTAGGAAAGGGAGAAGTTAAATTATCACTATTTTCAGATGACATGGTACTCTATATAGAAGACCCAAAAAACTCCATGAAAATACTCCTAGAGGTAATAAACAAGTTCAGAAATGTAGCTGGATACAAAGTCAGTGCTCAAAAATCAATTGCATTCGTGCACACAAATAAACTCCCTGAGAGAGAAATTATGGAAATATCGCCCATTACAATAACATCTAAAAGAATGAAATACTTAGGAATCAACCTAACTAAAAATGTAAAAGACCTATATGCTGAAAATTATACTACACTGAAAAAAGAGATTGAAGAAGATATTAGAAAATGGAAGGACATTTCTTGCTCTTGGCTAAGACGAAGAAATATTGTGAAAATGGCCATACTCCCCAAACTGTTATACAGATTTAATGCAATCCCAATCAAAATACAATTGACATACCTCGCAGATCTAGAGAAAGCACTCCTAAAATTCATTTGGAAACAGGAGGAACCTACAATACCAAAGGCAATTCTTGGCAACAAAGGCAAGTCAGGAGGCATCTCAATTCCTGACTTTAATTTATACTACAAAGCCACAGTGATAAAATCAGTATGGTACTTGCAAAGAAATAGATCTGAGGATCAATGGAACAGATTAGAAGATGCAAGCACAACTACAAAGACACTCAGCTACCTGACATTTGACAAAGGGGCTAAATATGTCCACTTGAAGAAGGATAGCCTCTTTAATAAATGGTGTTGGAAAAATTGGCTCTCTACATGCCAAAGACTGAAACTAGATCCAAACCTATCACTATGCACAAAACTAAAGTCAAATTGGAACAAAGACCTAAATATTAAAACAGAAACAGTAAATCTACTGGAAGACAAGGTAGGTAGAAGACTTGGAGACAGAGGGGTAGGCAGTTAATTTATGAACAAAATGCAAACTGCACGGGAAACACTTCAAAGAATCAACAACTGGGATCTCATATTATTGAAAAGTTTCTGCACTTCAAAGGAAATCACCAACAGAGTGAAAAGAAAACCCACACAGTGGGAAAGAATTTTAGCCAGCAACCCCTCCGACAAAGGACATATAAAGAATTGAAAAGCATGAAGCTCCCCAAATTCAAAGACCCTCTCCAAAAATGGGAATCTGAGATGAAGACACAGTTCTCAGAGAAAGATATACAAATGGCAAATAAATACATGAAGCAATGTTCACCATCACTGGTCATTTGAGAAATGCAAATTAAAACAACATTGAGATTTCACCTCATTCTGGAAAGAATAGCCGCCACCAAGAAATCAACTGATAACAAATGTTGGCAAGGCTGCGGAGAAAAAGGAACACTGCTCCACTGTTGGGAATGTAGACTGGTGAAACCACTATGGAAATCCATATGGATAATTCTCAGAAAACTAGGATTGGAACTTCCATTCAATCCAACTATTCCCCTCCTGGGTATTTTCCCAGATGTACTGAAAAATTCATATCACATTGATATATGTGTCCCCATGTGCATAGCAGCACAATTTGTAATAAGTAAATCTTGTAAACAACCAAGATGCCCATCAACTGCAGAGTGGATGAAAAAGATGTGGTATTTTTACACAATGGAATATTACTCAGCTATAAAATGATGATCTTGAGGCCTTCATAGGTAAATGGAGACAACTTGAGACTATCCTCATTAGTGAAATGAATAAGAATCATATTTTTAAATATCACATTGTGTCTCTAGTGTAAAAAGTGACAAGAACTATAAGAGTAATAATACCCCAAACGTGTAATTGCTATTATAAAAAAGAGAGGAAAAGTAAGGGCTATTAGGGATATAATTGCATGTATGTTTGAGTTTGTAAAATAGATGAGCATATTGCTAAATCTTTGTTGTATATTTGAGCAGAACTGTTTGCAGAATAGTGATACTATACTCTCTTAATACTTATACTGTATTAATGTCTACTATGTATCCATTAATTTTGTAACTTGAACAACTACCTCCAAGATGACAATATGTAATTTATCAATTAGTGATATCATAGTGTTTTTTTCTTCTTGAATTCTATATTGTTGCTACCCTTTTTCATTTGTTTTTTTTCCCTCTTTAAATAAAATTTTTAAAAAATGCATAATTGCTATTGTAAAAAACAGAGGAAATAAGAAGTGCTATAAAAGATATAACTGCATGATATTTAAGTGTATAGGATTGATAACCATACTTCTAAGTTCTTGTTGTGTTGTTGAACAGATCTGTTTGCAGTCTCACTGCTCGAATGTCTACTTTGTATGCTCTAATTTTATAACTGGAACAACTATTTCTAAAAAGACAATATGTAATTTATCAACCAGTGATCTCTTACTGTTTATCCTTTTTTTGAAATTTTGTAATATTTCTACTTTTTTCTGTATTTTTTTCTTTTTAAATAAAAAAATTAAAAAAATAAAATAACTATGATCAATGTGTTAATAGTTCTAGTGGAGAAATACTAGATAATACGCAAAATTAGATGGATAATGTAAGCAGAGATAGAAATTAAGAAAAATTGAGAAGTAAATTCTATAAATAAAAACTAAATCTGTCGTCATGACTAAGACCATAATGCTAAGTGAATAAATCAGACACATAAGCATAAATGCTGCATAGTTTGTCTTATAAGAAAAACCCAAATTATAAATAAAGAGCAAAATAAAAGATAGATACCAGGAAGGGGGAGCTAGATCTAGCTCAAATGGGAAGGAGATCAAGAGATGCAGGAGGAGGGGAAAGGAACGGGATGCAAAGGGAATGAAAACTTGCTCTGCATATGTACCAACTCCACACAAGTAATGTTTACCTACTTCAAATTTGTATACAAAGAAAAAAAGAAAAGCTTGTGTAAAGTTTAAGGATTTTAATGAGTTACTTCTAAGTAACTATTTTTGTTTACCTTTTAGTAATTAATATTAATAGGCTAACAGTTGAGAGCAGAATTTGGAAATATTGACTAAATCTGAATTCTTATTGTAATATTTAAGACCCAATCTAATACAATTGTGTAAGTTGAGACATACTGTCATTTGTTTTATAGTCCTGGTAACATGGATGATGGAAAGATATTTTAAGTAAATTATTATTTTTGATACAGAAGAGTAAACTACTTCTGTACTATAAATGAAGAATGCATTTGCTAGGTTCATAAGCACACTTCAAATAGCACAGGAAAAAAGCAATGGACATAAAAATATGTCAATAGAAACTACCAAAACTGAAATGCAAAACAAAAATGAATGAAAAGAAGGAAACAGAATATCCAAAAACTAAAAGCAGGGCAATTACTACACATTTCACATATTAATGATAGGGATATCAAAAGGAAAATAAGGAGTTAAAGGAAGAGAAAAATATTAAAAGTAATGGTGGTTGATGATTTCCAAAATTAATGAGACAAAATTAGAGCTCTAAGAAGTTCAGAAAAAGTAAGCAGAATACATAAAAACCCTCTATTTGTAAGCATGTCATGTTCAAAATGTAGAAAACCAGAGGCAAGAGGAAACACTGGAAATAATGAAGGAAGGATAGGAATTCTATCCGATGAAATTCACTTTCAAAAGTAAAGAAAAAAAAAGTCTATCCGATAAACAAAACCTTAAGAAAAGGTGTCACCATTTTGCAAGAAATGATAAAAGAAGTTCTTCTGAGAGAGCGAAAATTCTGTAGAATCAGAAGATCAGATAAATGTCAGTCTAGAGCATCAGAGAATACTTTGATAGGCAAAAGAGAGCATCAGAGAATGACCAGATGAAAGTAGAATACAATTTTTAAATTTTATTATTTTTCTTGAATTTATCATGAGTTTGTTTTCAAATGTTAGCAAAAATGTAGGATGTGGTAGTGGTGTGATTTTATGTGTGTGTGTGCAAGTGTGTGATGAATTGTAGCAGTGTGATAAGGAATGATAAGTAGTAATTGAGTTTTCTCACTGACAGGCAGTACTGTGTGATTTAAAAATGCACTTAGATTCATTGTAAATAGATATTCCAAACTCTAATGCAACTCCTTTCCAGAGATGCATAATTAATATGCAAGTCTTAAGCAAATGGAACTGTGTAAAATACTCAGTTACAACCAGAGAAAGCTGAAGAATGATGAAAAGACAAAATAAGGAACAAGTATAAAGAAGAGGAAAAAAACTTCACAAGCATGCTAAGTATTAATCCAGTTATATCAGCAACTATTTTAAATGAAGTTTATCTCAGTAAATTAAGTAAAAGACAGAAACCACCAGATTTGATTTTTTAAAAAAGACCCAACTATATATCATCTATAAAGACACCCATTTTAATTATAAAAACACAGATTAAAGGTAAAGGCACAGAAAAGTAGGTACCACGCTAATGTGAAAAAATTAGTAGTCATATGAATTTCAAACAAAACAGGCCTCAGAACAAGGAAAACTGTCATGGACACAGTGCCTTACATAATGACAAAGTAAAAAGCTCAAACAAGTCTCAACTTGCAAGCACTGAAAACAATGCAGTGAAATCATCAGATAAGAAGTGATAGAATTACAGGAAGAAACAGACAAATCCACTGTTTAGTTTGATACTTACATATTTGTCTGTTAGCAATGAACAGATCCAGCCAGCAGAAAATTATTAAGAATATAGTTGAACAGAAAAATGTTCTCTGTCAAATAGATCTAATTGATGTAGATTTGATATGTCATACAACAAAAGAAGAATACACACCCCTCTCAAGCACATATGCATTCATCTAGGCAGACCACGGTGTGGGTCAAAAACCAATTCAACAAATTAAAAAGAAGAGAAATCGTACCAAATATGCTCGATAATCATAGTGGAATGAAGTTAGAAAACAGTTACAGAAAATTACCTTAAATATTAAAAATATTGTGATGAAACAACACATTCTAAAATAACATGGCTCAAAGGAGCAATTTCAGAATTTTTTAAAACTTTTTTAATTAAATGAAAATTAAAATGCAACATATAAAAATTTGTAGGGTACAACCAAACTAGCACTGCACAAGAAAATGTTTAGCTCTCATTGCAAGTAGGGAAGAAAAAATTCTAAATGTAATCATGTAAGCCTTGATCTCAGGAAATTAAAGATGGGTATAAAAGTAAAACAAGGAGTTAACATAAATAGTAAAGATGAAAGCAGCCATCAATGAAATTAAAATTAGAGAAAACCAATATTCCAATAATATTTTGAATGGATTGCTAGGATGAATAAAACTTGAAGCAGGCAAATAAAATAAG
Organism: Hydrochoerus hydrochaeris; assembly: GCA_004027455.1. Classification (NCBI taxonomy): domain Eukaryota; kingdom Metazoa; phylum Chordata; class Mammalia; order Rodentia; family Hydrochaeridae; genus Hydrochoerus; species Hydrochoerus hydrochaeris. Next base: position 137,684 of record PVLA01002116.1, on the reverse strand, counting down.
AAAAAAGAAAGATACAAATTATTAATAACAGAAATGAAAGTCTTTTGTCAGTACTGATCCCAAGGACATTGAAAGGATGAAAAAAATGAATATTTTAAACAAGAGTATGCTCACAAATGTGATACCTGAGATAACATGGCCCCATTCCTTGAAGACACAAGTGACCAAGCCTCAGTCAATGAGATACAGATAAATTATATAGGTCCATAGAAATTAAAGACATGTAATCACTAATAAATGAATCTCCATAAAGAAAAGTACCAAAGTTAGATCATTTCATAGCTGAATTCCAACACACACTTAGAGAAGAAATGATATTGATTTTCTATAATCTTATCAATAGCCAAAGAAGCAGTGTAAGTGCATCTTAACTCTTTCTGTGAGACCTAGTATTTCATAAAACCAAAACCAATTAAAGACCTTACAAGAGAGGAAAAAATAGTGACAAATGTATCTCACAAACATATGCAAAAATCCTGTTAAAAAAACTTGGTAAATTGAACCAAAATATTTTAATAAGCATAAACTGCAACGAAATGGAATTTATTCCAGATATGGGAGGCTGATTAAAACACCCATAGTCAATTAATGCAATCAAATGCATCAAGAGGCTAAAGAATTAATCTAACTCCAGAGGCACTAGCAAAAAAAAAAAGAAAGAAAGAAAAAACGCAAAAAGGCACAGAATACTACATGAAGTTAGAAAGTGTCTGCATAACAAAGGAAACCACATGGTAAAGAGAAAACCTGTAGAGTGGGAGAAAGTTTTTTTGACCCACAAATCTGAAATATGTAAATACTAAAAAATATGTAAAAAACCTCAACATCTAAAAAGAAATAACCTGATTTAGAAAGAAGTAAAAGACCTAAATAGATATTTATCAAAAGATAATATTAAACTGGAAGATAGGTATATGAAAAATACTCAATATGAATAATTATTAGAGAAATGCAAATTAAAACGATAGTGAAATATCACCCCATATTTGTAGGGATAGCTATTATCAAAAAGATAAAGGTGATAGATGTTGCCATGGTTCTTATACACTGTTGGTGGGAAGGTAAAATAGTAGAGTTATGATGGAAAACGATAAGAAAGTTCCTCCAAAAATTCAACATAGAACTATCATATGATGCAGCCTTATGAGCTAGCAATCCCACTGAATGCTTCCTTATCCAAATAAGGAAACCTCCATATAGATCTAGTTTGTTGAGATTTTTGCTTGATGATTTTTTTTGTTTTTACTCTGAATGTATTGGATATGATCTTTTTGTTTTTATTCTTTAGCCTTTTTCCTATAGTTATCATTTATTTGTGATAATAATACTTAAACTCTACTCTCTCAGCAATTTTCAATCCCACAATACAGTGTTATTATCGTCATTAAGTTACACAATGTAGGCCTTGAAATTAATCTTCCTGTTTACCTGAAATTTTGTAACTTTGACCAAACTCTCCAACTCATTTTTTTCCTGTAACCTCTTACCATTTCTACTCTATTTGGCTTTCAAAGAAGAAAATCCTGAAACTTATAACAACATGGATGAACCTGGAAGACATTAAGCTAAATGAAATAAGCTAGAGTCTGAAAGAGAAATACCACAGGATCTAAGTTTATTTTATATTTGAAATATAAAAAATCAAATTCTTAGTAACTTACAATGGAAATGGTAAGAGGGTACGGGCAAAAAGAGTTGGAGAGTTTGGTCAAAGTTATAAAATTTCAGGTAAACAGGAATATTGAGACAAAAACAAAAATCAACAAGCAAAGATCTCAACAAACTAGATCTATATGGAGGTTTCCTTATTTGGATAAGGTGCATCTATTAAAAGCCTATACCTGACATTATACTAAAGAGTGACAACCTCATCTGTGGTGGCAAACTTATGGCATGAGTGTTGCAATGAATAGGCTGTTAGTGTACTGAAAGCTCTAAAATGTTTCCATCACTGGTGATGCCTCCCCCTTGAGATCTAGAAAAGGCATGACACCTACTCATTATCACATTGAAGTACTACCTAAGGCATTAGCACAATAAAAAAACATAAAATGTGTATGAATTTGAGAACAAGAAATAAAGCTCTCTCTATTCACAGGTGAGAGGATGATCTTTGCAGAACATGTAAAAAAACAACAACAAAATCTGCTAAAACTAGAAAGCAATTATCCCAAAATTGCATTATGCAAAGCTAATATGCAACAGTCACCTGCTTTTCTATCTGCTATCAATGAACAATTGGAATTTGCAGTAAAAGCACAACATGTATATTAATATAAAAGTGAAATATTAAGTCATACATTGAAAAATATGTAGAAGATCTATATGCAGTATTACAGAGATTTACATTAACGATCTCAGGAAGTACAAAAGTGCTAAAAGATGCAGATCTAAGTCAGTGGTGTAATATTCCATATTGATGGACAGAGGGTGATATTTAAAAGATGGTAGTTCTTCCCAGCTTGATTTCAAGATTTCATGCAATCCCACTTAAAACCTAGGGAAGTTACTTTTTAAATATCAACAGTGATTTTAAATTTTATATGAAATGGCAAAATATCCAGTATAGTCAATATAGTAATGAAAAGAACAAGGTTTGTATACAAACACTACTCATTTTTGAGATGTCCTATAAAGCTACAGAAATCAACAATAGACAGATCAATGGAACAAAATAAACAACCAGAAATAGAGCTATAATAACACATTCAACTGATCTTTGACTGATGAGTAAAGGCAGTTCAATGGACAAAGAATAATCTTTTCAACAATTGATGCCAGAGAAAATCAACACCCCTGTAAAACAATGAAATCACTCCTCCACAAAACTTAAATCCAAATGTCTCAGAGACTTTAATAAAAATTGTAAGCCTACTAAGCATCCAGAAGATAACAAAGGAAAAAATCCTCAGCAATTTAAATTTGCCAACATGTTTGTAAGCAAAAAACCCAAAATACGATACATCGAAAAAATACATCAGGTTTTTAAAAAAATTAAAAACTTTTGCTCTAACAAAATATATTTTTGGTGGTACTGAGGATTAGACCCAGGGCTTTTGCACTGAACTTTGTGTTCAGCCCTTTTACAAATACATTTGTAAGAAAAAGAAAAAAATCAAAGCATGGAAGAAAAATTTGTAAATTACATAACTTATAAATTTTTTGTGCAAAATGTATAGATCCTTTAAAAGTCAACAATGAAAAACAAGTAATTAATTTTAAAATGGATATAAGATTTAAACAGATCCTCACAAAAGTTATAGTAGACAGTTCCCAGTTTGGCAGCTTTTACCAAGAAAAACAATCTTATTGCACAGTCTAATAATCACACTGCTAAGGATTTATCCAATTGAATTGGAAACATATTCATATAAAAGCCTAAAGAAGAATGTATATAGAAGATTTATTCACAAGTGTAAAAACTAACCAGGCAACCAAACAAACAAACAAAAACAACAAAAAACCCAGCTGTGACATCCCTCAGTAGATCAATTGTAAATTAACTAGTTACATCATACAGTGAAATATTCTACAATGATAAAGATTAATTACTTATCATGGCCCCAAGAAATACAGAACAACCTTAAATGAACCTTAAATAACATGAAATGAAAGAAGTCTGTCTGGGAAAGTACATACTACTTAATTCTAACTATATAACATTGTGGAAAGAAAAAATGTATATAAAAGAGAGAAAATAGAAACAAAATAAATGAGGTTTTGCCAAGGTTTCGGGGAAACTTAGAGGAAGGAAGAACAGACAAACGATGAGGAATTTTACAGACATAAAACTATTCTCTATGATACTATAATGAGAGATAAATTATGTACATTTGTCAAAATCTGTCAAACTATACAACACGAAGAGTAAATATTATATAAATGATTGTCATTGAAAAATATTAATGTATCAATCTTGCTTCACTAACAAATACAACATATTAATTCAAGATATTAGTAATAGAGGAACCTGTCTAAGGGTCCATGGGGATCTGGGAACACTTTGTACTATTTGCTCAACTTTTCTGTAAATCTGGTTATTTCGAAGGAAAACAACATATATTTACTCTCTTACAGTTTCTGTGAGCCAGGAGTCTGGGAGCAGCTTAGCTGGCTGTTCTGCTCAGGGTCACACACAACTGCAGTAGAAGTGCTGGCTGGACTGTGGTGATATCTGAAGCTCTGGGTCGTCTCTCAATCTTAGATGTGTGCTGGCAAAATTCCCTTGTCCCTGTAGAAATGAAGAGAGTTTGCCTCAAGGCCAGCAAAAGTGTTTGTCACTGCTAGTCCTAGTATCTGTCCTCTAGACCCTTGTTCAAAGGTCTAACCTGATTAAGCCCAGTCTGGCCAGGATAAACCCCCTTTTTACTTAAAGCTAACTGATGGATCTTCATCATATCTTCAAAATCCCTTCCTTTTTGTCTAATGGATTAACATAACCTTAGGCTGATAATGTATTCTCTTTGCCATATTCTACTAGTTAGAAGCAAATGAGGCTACAGGAAGTAATACTGGGAAAGTGTAAAAGGAGAAAAACCTGGTAAAATATTTATTTCTTGGTTTTGGAGGTCATCACGTGGGCATAATCTTTATGTGCTAATGTGCTCTGAGTCCTCTGCTTCTCTGAATTTAGTTACACTTCAAACATGTTATAATGCATTCTGATTTTGCTTATTTTGAAACTTTTACATCCTATTTTAATTTTCTTTTATGATTTTCAAGTTAACACATAAAAGTTACACATGTTGATGTTTCATTATATGCACTGTGTACTTTTCAAAACAGGTTAAACATATCTATCTCCTCAAAGAATTTTCATTCAGTTATGGTGAAAACATTCAAAATCCTTTCTTCTAGCCGTTTTCAAGTTTATGAGACACAATTATCCGCAGTCACCCACTGTAACAGGACTTAAGAATTTACACCGCCTAGCTAACTGCAATCTAGTACTCATTTATTAGAGATCCCTGCCGTGGCTTCCAGCCTCCTGACGGGGTTACCGCACCCAGCGGAAAAGGAAAGAAAGAGCAAGGGACAAAAATAGAGGGGCAGCATATAGCAGGGATCTAGGAAGACTGTTTGCTCTCTAGGAACAAAGGCCCCAATCTCCAGTTAGTAACCATTTTATTAGCCAGTGCAGGGGAAGGAGTACGGTGTTTTCCTGGAACATGTCAGAGGCTGTGGTAAAATGGGCAAGTTTAGCACCATGAAGTAAACAAGCCAAGATCCATCCATCTCCAACTGGGCGCGAATCTCACTGACAGAGCAGAAGCAGAATTACGACATTCCAAAACCTGCCCACAAGGCAGGCAGGGAAAGGTGGTCTCCAGCACTCAGGGACCAGGCTTTTCCCACCCTTTGTCTCTCCCACTCTCTCCAGCCTCTGCTGGAGAGCGTGGTTTAGGTTTTAGGTTTCACGTATGAGTGAGATCATGGTATACTTTTCTTTCTCACATAAATTATTTTGCTTAATACATTGATATAGTATGACTGACGCTTCTTGATTCTTTTTCATTTTTCTTATCTCACTATGTTTTTTAAATTGTTAGGATTTTGACTGTGATCTTCAATTGTGTAGGTTTTCTTGCACTATTGTGTGTGCATCATTCTTACATTTTATTATGCCAAATTCATTTTCACTGTTATGAACTATCTTATTGTATGAATATGTCCATTTTACCCAACATACTTTTATATTGAGGTTATTTCTAGATTTTTGCTGTTTTAAACAGCACAGCACTGAACATTCTGAAGTATAATTCTGTTTTCTGATATATTTATGCTAAATATATCAGGTCAGGTCTGCTATGTTTATTCTAAAACTTCTCCTGAATTATTCCACAGGTTGGAATTGTTGAGTTATGGCATACACAGATTCAACATTAGGAGAAAAAGTCATGCTAAATGTTTTATATGTGGCTGTATACATTTACATTTCAACCAGAATTAATGATAGACATCTTGAACAGATCTTAGTGATACAAAACTTCTAAATAGTTTTCTAGTTTTGTAGGCAAAGACTTATATCTAAGTATGCTTATTTAAGATTTATTCCATTTTTGAGGCCATAAATTTAGCTCAGCAGTTTAAGCGCCTGCCTGGCACGTGCGAGGTCGTGAGTGAAATCCCAGGTACAAAAAAAAAAAAATCCATTTTTTAACACTTATTGGGGGCAAAATCTTTTCCTAATTTACATGATATTCCTGTAGGGATATCTTATTTGCAACTTTCATTTTCTTTCCTGTTTTAAACTCCACATGTTAAGCAGCGTACAGCATTTCAAAGCTTTTCATGCGCATTTACCATTTTATTTTCTCACCACAATTTCATATGTCTTAGATGCCTAAGTTGTTTCCTCTATTTAAAAAAAATTTAGGTTTTCTTATTAGTCCTTTTTTTACAGTAAATAATGTTGACAGCCCTTGTATGAAGTTAGTCCATATACACAAGACATCCTAATTTCTTTTCTCATCCCTTTTCTCTCCCTTCTCTATTCCTTCCCCCATCCCTTAATCCTCTTCCATTTGAGAAAGATCTACCTCCTGACTTCTCATTATCTGTATCTTATTTTGCTCTTTATTTATAATTTGAGTTTCTCATATAAGAGAACTCATGCAATGCATAAACTTGCATCTTATGTATTTCATTTAGCATTATGGTCTCAAAGTACATCCATTTTCATACAAATGACTCAAGTTTATCTTTCTTGCTGGTAGTGTAGAACTCCTTTGTGTATAAACTCTTTTGTGTATTTTCTTATCCATTTTTCTGTTGATGGACATACAGGCTGCTTCCAATATTTAACTATTATGAATTGTGCTGCTATAACCATGGTAATGCATGGGTCATTGTAATATGATGTTCGTAACTCTTTTGGGAAGATAGCTAAAGAAGGGAAATAGCTGGATCAAATGGAATTACTATTTTAAGTTTTTTCAGGAATCTCCATACTGATTTCCACAGTTGTTGTACTAGTTTACAGTGTCATCTAGAGTGTAGGAGGCTTCCCTTTTCCCTGAAGCCTCTGTCATTTATTATTTGATTTCTTGATGATAACCATTCTTTCTGGGGTAAGATGAAATCTCAGTGTTGTTTTAATTTTCACTTATCTACTGGCTCTGATGCTGCACACTTCTTCATGTATTTCTTGGCCAGTTGTACTTCTGAGAAGTGTCTATTCATTTCATTTGCTTATTTTTTGACTGGGTCTTTTATTTGGGAGGGTCTAATATTTTTTTAGTTCTTTATATATTCTAGATGTTAGTCCTCTGAGGAATAGCTAGCAAAATATTTTTTCAATTCTGAAGACTTTCTTTCAATCTGCTGGCTGTTTCTTTTTAAACTATATTTTCCTAAATTCTTTATTAATCTCTCTCAAGTTTTTCCTTACCTCAGAAAGACTTTATTTCTCTTATTCTCAGGAGTTAAAATTTCTGTATTAAAATTTTAAGTTGATAGATATGTTTTCTCCTCATTTTGAAGGTATTATTTCACTGTAAACCTGGAATCAATCCTTTTGCAGAGTCTCCTGACAGTGTACTTGACATTCGTTGGAGTTACTCTCTCTTTCTTTTATCTGTGACTTTTTCAAACATTTTCTTTTTGGTTTTTGAGTTATACTGTTTAATAATAACACAACTAGATATTGGATTTCCTCTTATTTATGCTTTGTGGATACACAGTTGTTCTGAAAATTACAGAATTATATGTTTCATCAAGTCCAAAAAAGCCAGTTCCTCTTTTTCTATTTCCTGTCTTCTCTCTCCATGTAACTCCAGTTGTAAAATATATACTTTCTCATTCCTACCTCATTGTTTCAAACTTTCTCATATTCAGTCTGTTGCTCTGTGATGTAGTAAGTGCAATTTCTTTTGGACTATACAATAATTCTCTTTTCAGTTGTGTCTAGTCTTCTGTTTTTAACCCATCCTGTGGGTTTAAACTTTAACAATTTTTTGCTAACTGTCCTTTTTAATTCTTTTTCATATTTGTTGGCCATTTTTAATGCATCATTGATCACCAATTTTACTGTATTCGCATTTTTTCTTTAAATATTTCCTAAATAGTGAATTTGCCTTATAAATATGGAGTCCTTCTATGTTCATCTGATAGAACTTAATTTTTTGGAACAGTGCAGCACCAACTTGCTTTCCTCCAAAGAGAACGTGCAAAACCTCTTTTTAGAGAAGACAAGGAAAAGTTAGAAAGCTTGGGCACGATAGCCTTCTTCTCTGGTGTAGAATCAGTTTAGTTACTTGATTTTTACATCCTCTACCTTGGAGGGGCAAGGGAAAGAAAGGAGATCTCAGTTCCAAGAACATAATGTTGCTCAAAAAGCAAATCTGACTTTCATGTTTACTTACAACTGACCTTCAGAGGTTCAGTTCACAGTTTCGTTTTTTTGTCTCCTTGTGACTCTTCAGAGGCTTTCATGAAACTCAGCGGTGTTTTGAAAGTCACCTTTTTATAATTTATCCACAGTGTGGCTTTATTAGGCAAGCCCGTAATATCTACCCCATCAAATGAACCAAAATAGAATTTATTCTACAACTTTGAGTGCTGTGAATTTTATAACTTTCCAAAACTCATAAGTAAATTATTTTTTTCTTGGTAGATTTTAAATTTTATTTATTTAATCTTCACTAATATACATATATGCAGAGAGACTTAATATTAGGTTCGTAGGCACAAGGCCACATAGATGAGTGACAAAATTTGGCCATCCTTAGCACTACTGATATGTGCCCATAATTGTATTTAGATCTTTTACCTTGTTAGTGGTGTAATTTATTAGTATAACGATCATGGTTAAAATACAGTGGTGCTTCAGTTCATGAACTTAATGCTTTTCATGGTTCTGGTTGCAAATCAAATTGGAAAAGAACCAAGTCCAGTTCAATGGTTAGGATCAATGCTGACCTTATGGGAAAATTTGATTCTGTTGGCATCCAGTTTGATTTGTGACCAGAATTATAGAAAGAATTAAGATTGTGAACCGAGGTACAACTGTATATATTCCTTTTTTAAAATTTATTCTGACTGACTTTTTACTCATTCTCATATATAAATGTGCAGCTATCCTAATTGGTAACTTTATATAAATAATAATGCTTTTAAGACACTCTCTATTCAATTGAAATGTTTATATTCATGAAAGAGACAGTCATAGACATATCAGACATAACCTAAATAACTGAGATATAGGAATAACACTGGATAAGTGTTATTTTGACAGTATAGAAAGATCAAATGTCAGTTTAGGGACAGAAAGAAATTTGTCATGACTGATGAGCAATGATAAAGTGTGTTCTTAGATGTTTTGTTCATCTATGAAAAATTCGAGAGCATGTTTTACTTTTTTTAATTAAATAGATTTTTCCTCTCTTTGTTTCAAACAAAATTCTTGTTTAGAGTTTTTTAAGACCTTTTGATGCAAGATTCTTTTAATAGGTGTTATATTTATATTTAACATTTTATTTTTAAAAATAATAAATTATTAGTTTTTAAACACATACATAAGTTGAACCAACACCACATATTATGAACTTCCTTTTAAAAAAATAATATGATGCTCACACTGCAACATATTCATAATTAAAGCAGTGAACCATTTCTAACAGAACTCTGGGATTAACAGGCTTTCACTTTTTAAATTCCTTAAACTGCAGCATTATTACAGATGACAACAAATGAAGACTGGAACAGAAATTGGATCTATCTCTTGTTAGTAGAAGTTGTACAGTGAAGCTTACTTTTAAAAGCTACAAAATTTCATGTATAGAAGATAGATCTCAAAATGGAGAAACCTCTTTTCTTTATATCCCCCAAATCATAAACACTCTCCATCTAATTCTCTCTTTACTGATTTAATGGCTCTTATCCTAGGCTCACTATCAATGTATGTGTGGCCTGTCAGAAAAAAATAAAAAGAGAGCATTGTTATGAGTAATTCTGAATTGTTTATCACTGGGATTTTAAATCTGATTATCTTTTATACACTAAAGGCTTTTACTTGTCAACATTTATAAGGAGATTCTGTAAGACATTCTGGAATGTCTTTATTTTAGTGGTTCTATAGCTCATATATTCTTAACTATACCACTGAGGGTATGCTGTATCTCCCGAAACAGATTGGAACTATATAGGAAGAAAGGAGACGATTATATAATTACTTCTTCCCTTTCTACCATTTAGCTGCTAGTGGCCAATGTTCAGGTTCAGTAAATTTTAAAAAAATATTAATAATTAATGTTTATTAAGTGTCATACACTTTCCCAAGTGGAATAAAGATATTTTATTCAATATTCAGAAAAGTCCCTGAGATAATTACTTTTTTATCATCTTAACATATGAGAAAATTGAGTATTTGAGAGGATAAAAAATTTTCTCCATCTGATTGAACAAACCCTGCTCACTAAGTCTAAGACAATAAACAGTAGCAATGCAGAATCACAGGGTACTTAGGATGTCAGGGTCAAGAGTGCATGTTGTAAGAAAGTTCCTGAAATACAACTGCCATGGGGAAAGAAGGATCAAATTATTTTAATACAGCAAAAAAAAAAGAAAAAACCCTTTCTCCTCACTGGTCTAATCAGAGAGGCTAATACTTGGTCCTGGTGGTTAAACTTCATTGTGTGAGCTTGATTGGCTTTGGAAGCTGCCAGGGACAATATAAAACAAAGTTCTGGATAGGTCACAAAGGCATGACCTGGAAGACTATATGTGGCCCCTGTCCCCTTCTTTGCTGATGCTGTTTCCCCTGCTCTGTTTCCTGACCATCTGGAACTGAAAAACTTTATCCCACAATGCCCTTTTGACATGATGGTCCTGTCTTTAAGCCAGCTGATGGTGAACTGAATCCTCTGAAACAGTGAGCCAAATGGAACCTCTCCTCCTTCAAATTGTGGGTGTTCAGAAGTTTGCCCCAGTGATCAGAGTGCTAATAAAATGGTCAGTCAGATGATAGCTGTAGAGAACAAGACAGATCCCACAAATGTTGGCTTAAGGATGCACTGATGAACTTCCAGCCTTGAATATAAATTGATTCTATTTCCAACCCCAGCTGTAGCCCTCACTAATTGTGTGAGCTTCTTAAGGTACTTAACCTCCCTGAACTGTAAACTAGGAAAAAATAGAAACATCTACATTTCTCTACAATTCAAGGTCCTCAGCAACACAAAGCAGGAAGTGGTATTTTTTAGGCTGATTCAAAGTGGTTTGGTTCTGAATTGCCTCTCAAAGCTCACATGAAGGCTTCGTACGTTATGTACTGTGGTGTTCATAAATGACTAAATTATTAGGTCTCTTACTTCATCAGTGAGTTAACCTATTGAGGGTATCATAATTTGATGGCATTTTGGGGGAAAATAGTGGAAATAGGAGGCGGCACTGGATAGAGGGTGTGGATCAAGGGTTGTGACTTTGAAGATTATGTCTGGTCCCTGGGCCTTTCTCAACTTTACCTTCCTCTTTCTTTCTGCTTTCTAGCTGTCATGAGTCAAGTAGCTTTCCTCTGACATACCTTCGTCCATGATGTTCTGCTTACTACAGGCCCATAAAAATGCCACCAGATGCATGTACTGAAACCTCTGAAACCCTGAATCTAAGCAAGCCTTCTTTCTTCTAAATTGTTTATCTCAGGGGTTTGGTCATAATAATGGAAACCTAGCAGAGAAGGATTGAAATAGTGTATTAAAGAGCTGAGTAGTGCTAATCATATAATGAATGCTCAGAAAAGGACTCTTAGCCTTCAGTGCTCATAGGTTTAAATTACACACAAGGTGGGCATTTTACCAGTATTTTTCCAGACTCATATTGGAACTTTCTTATATCAATTGGAAAACAAGTGCTTCAATCCGTCACATTGTGATACATCTGAAAACTGACCAACACAGTCTGTCCATTCGTCTGTCTGCTCAGACATCCATTTCCTTAAAAGAAATTTATGAGTCATATAATACTACATGGCATTCTATACACTGGGAGTGCAGCAATGAACAAATTGACCAGGTTACTATCTATATTAAATTTAAAATCCACTATATGAACCAGGCCCTAACTGAACAAACTGTTATAAATTTACATTGATAGTGGATAGTGAAATGAAGACAATTTCAAGGATACCACAGATAATATTATAGACAATATTTTCTTCATAGAGCCAAAATTTTATCAGCAAATGCATAAATTTAAAAAGCAATTATAAAACCTTGTGACAAGTACTAGAGTACTACATATGTAATGTGCTCTTGGAAGAAGATAACAGACCTGACCAAACCAAAGAGGAGTTGGGAATCAGATAGGGAAGTTTCTCATGGTGATATTTAACCATAACAAGATGGAGTAAAGAAATCTAAGTAAAGGAAAACTTGTTTGCAAACTTGGAGGCCATATAGCCTGATAGGTTTAAGGCACTGAACAAAGTTCAGTACAGAGTTTCAGAAATGATGGAGCAAAAACTGAAGTTGTGGCAAAGAGATGAATATCCTGGGGGAAAGCAGTTGAATGGATGATTCAAAGAATTTCCTCAAAGTTTAAATCGGATATAAATCACTTTGGGGGATGAAAATGAGTTAAAATTTTATTGCTCCAATAGACATCGAGAGCTAGCATAGTGGGAATGGTTAAGCGACAAGCTGGAAGAATAAGATATTTGAATCAGAAAAAGAAATGACAGAATTTGCATCAGAGGTTAAGAAATCAGACATACTAACTAGGTCAGAGTTTTGGGATCAATGGAATTAGCAACTAAGATAGAGGGGGAAAAACAACAGATTACTGAGGATAAATAGAGAGATCAAAGGGCTTGTGGACAATGAACACATCTAAGACCACAGTAGGAACAGACTGGAATTCTATGGACTGCTGACAAGCTTTTAGTGAGTGAAAATGATTAAAAACTTATGGATACTGATTAGATTTGTGCTGCCTGGCACTGTAGTTGGCAATCACAGGTGATCACTGAACACTTGAAATGTTTCAAATATACCATGGTTAATACACCACAGTTTTAAAATGAATTTCTCTTGTTTCTATTTGTTCCTCGAGTATGGCTACTTGAAACTTTAAAATTACATAAATGCTTTACATGTCAGCTTAGACTACATTATTTTGAATAGCACTTAATAACAGGAGAAATAGAGAGTGCTTTGCCTGAACAAACTGATGCTCAGGATGCAGGGAGGACTTACACATCACATAGCCATACCTCTGGTGCAATTATATATGCTCTTTGCGTTCAGGGGCTCTTATTACATCATAAACCTGAGGCGAAAGTAAAAGTGCTGATTCTATTGTTATAAGGTTGTGATGAAATGGACATAATTGCCTGTACCAGAACCGATGCATCCTTGAATTTGAATTGGATTTTCATCGACCTATTCTTCCTACAGGTGCCCAGAGTTGATCTCTTGCCATGTAGACAAGTTCGCCTGCAGGCTATTTCCTCAAGGGACAAAAAAATTGTTGCTCTGATTTTCATTCCTTTCCCCTTGATATTGATGTGTTTACTAAGGTTTGTCCTTTCTTTCTTTGTGTGCTAAGTATCTATGCTTAAAATTGGATTTAAGGAGAATAGACAAAGCCAGCTGCATAATTCAGATAGAGCAGTTCTCCCAACAATTTAGCTGTTTTCTAACATTCTGTATTTGAAAGTGGCACGTCATAGTGAAAGTCAATAAGAAAACAGTATTTACTCTTGATTTTTTTACTCTAACTTTTCCCATGTCATCATTCATAAAATCATGCAAAAGAACAGAACAAAGAGCAAACATGAAAAACTAGAAACAGATCATTTAAACCAGTGTATAAATACAATGTATTATGTCATGGGATATTAAAATATTTCATTATCAATTAAATAATCAGAGTAATATTCAAAGCAAGCCATCCAAATGGAAATAAATTTCCAAATCCACAGAGTTTTGATTGTTATAGAATCTCTGGGAATAGGGTCAGTGAATCTAAATTTTTAGAAAACGATGTACCAAAATGTGAGAATCGCTAGCCTAGTCTAAACTTTACATTCTGCTATGAAACTTGAGATACAGAAAAATTTGAGTGACTTACCCAAGGTCACATGACCAAGTAAATAGCAGAGCTTGATTTTTAAATCTAGGCCTCCTAATTCCTACTTGGGGAATGACATCACAGTACCTGTGTGCCAGGTACTGATCTCTACTCATGGAGTCAATAGTTCTGCTCATCTTTCTGAGTCTTTTCAAACTGGGTTTTCACAATGAGCTAAAAGTTTATTTTAAAAATAGACACTCAAAGTTGAAACATAACCTATAAGTAAAAAAGTTTTCCTTCTTCAGTGAATCTCCTCTATAATGCTTTCATTAAAGGTCATCCTTTCTCTGCTTAAGCACCTCTAATGACAGAGTTCACTACTTCGTAAAGCCAACTGTTTCAATGTTACATTATTCTGAACATTCAAAAGTATTTTTTGCAGTTTAAAGCTGTCTTCCTTAAACTTCTACCTAATTATTTTATATACTCTAAAAAAAACCACACGGAATAAGTGACTCTCCAACAGTAACACTTAACTGTTTGGAAAAAGTTCTCAGATTCTGCAACCCTTTTCTTACTGTCTCAAATCAGGTTTCTTTTCTCTAACCTAAATGCTTTACTTCTCCCAAACATCATTTTGTGACAGTTTCCAGAATCTTTAAAGCTCAGGGCTCTAAACGAGGCTCAGTGAAAATTTTTGTTTTATTGTACTCTGTTTAAAAAAAAATTGTGACCCAGGATATAAAATTAGTAGACCACACACAAAAATTGGATTTGCCATAATGTTTATGCTAAGGTAGACAAGTAGGCATGTATGCCTATGATATCAAGCCACCAATCCACCACTCTAAGTATATGTATGTCCTCTAACACCTGATGTGCTGCTGGTCTCTGTGTTACTTGCCTAACTCCCACAGGCATGTGACTTTGTTAATATAAGCATAATTCCTGTATTCGTGCTTCTTTTCAAGTGAACTTCAAACCTCAGATGTAGCTTTCCCAGCATGAAAAACAGCGGGAAGATGGCTTTCCTTGTTCTAGATTTTATCCTCCGTTACAGATAGGCTGCCTCTTAATGGACTTTGGTACAGTTTCATGGTAACACAGTCTCCTGAATCCTGTCTCTGTCTACTTTAAAGGCAGTCATCAGAGAAACTTCTCATAAATAAACTTTGATCACAGTATTCTGCTGCTTGCAAATCTTAATTGATCTTAAATTGATCCTAAATTGTTCCTTGGCCTTTCATTCAAAGAACTCAATGTTTAATTTTGCATCTGAGTTCTCCACAGGCCTGATCTCTGGTTATCTGTGATTCCCACGAGGGTGGCAAATGTACATTATTTTCACTTTAACAAAAGTGCCTGTGTTCCTAAATCACTCCCTTATACCTACACAGGACAACACCTATGTATGCAAAAGGAAGAGTTACTGCTTGCGGTAAAAATCTCCATGGAAAGGAACTTAACACAAGTATATTCTGTTATATAGACTTTTAAATGAGGTATGTTTTTCATTCATACCTAAATTTTGTTATTTTAGAGATACTTGCATTTCAAATTCAAATGAAACAAGTTTTATGAAAGTAATACCATATTCTTCTGAGATTCAAGTGCATTTGTCCTAATTTGAAAGCAATTATCTTTAAATTAAGTCGTTGAAAAATATCTCAACAAATAAATTATGTGTAAATTAAATGACCTACAAAAAGGTATGAAAAATAACAATGAATGAATTTGAGAAATTAGCCAGTTGTGGATATGTAATATAATGTAGACACTAGTTCCCAAATGAAAAGATAAGATCCTACATGCATCATCCTTAAAAATTAGAAAAAAAATTTACTGGTCTCTAAAAATAATAGACATTAGTCCTTTTTTTGGTGCAAAATTTATGTACTTTACCCACCCTACTAGGATATTTTCATTGTTCCTTCTATGGTCAACATTAGTGGAAATGTAAGCACACAGGATTTGAAGACAGCAAATACCAGCAGTATACCTGAAATGACTGAAATCAAATCCTCTAGTAGCAACACATTGTAGTGGCAAAAACACTGAACTTTTGAGGCAAAACCTGGACTCAAATCAGTTTCAATGCTGTCATTTATTATGAGGCAACCTCTTTATTTCTATACTTTCAATTTGCACAATTATACTACGTTTGTGGAAAACCAGTACTCAAAAGCAAGCATTCATATGCTAAATAATGAGTTATTTTTAATAATAAAGTTTTTTTTCTTTATATATTCATGATAAAAGAGAGTGTTTTGATTAAAATGGGAAAGAACTTAAGAATATAGATCCAGAAGATCTGGGCTTCAATCCAATATTTCCATTTACTATCTTTGGTTTTCTTGGTGACCATTATGAGCCCTGATTTTCTCATTTTCTAAATGATGTTGGGGGCACTTATACCACGGGGTGGCTTTGAGAATTAATAGTGGCTCACCTTGGCTGGCTGTGTGGCCAATGTTAACTCAAACAACAACTGTAGCTCTAGAATTTCTTTCAAAGATTTTTAACTCATTTGTGTAACAGTCATTACTTTGTTTCTTTCATTCCAACTATCTGGTGATAAAAAATAGTTGGCAGATGTAGTCTATGACCAATTACATATTTGAAATTTTAAATGTGAGCAGGTTGGACTAGGGATCTCCAAGGTTCAGTTTTATAGAAAGTAATTTTGCCACTGGTAAAAACTAAAAGATTCCATTTTTACGTTAGACTATCAGGGGCATAAATTTAAAGAACACCACTCTGTTTCATTTATCCCCAAAGAACACTTGGGTGAAGAAACCACACAATTGGATACAGACAATTATGCAATGCAAATGGAACTATTTCTCTAAGTGACTGATGGACAAATAGCTGATGCTTCTGCAATCCAGAAACACAAGCATTCTCATGGGCATTCATGATGCGTTTCATTAATCGAGTGAGCTTCTTGAATAATATGGTAACAGTCTAGTTCTATCTGGCTGTTAAGTTAGAAACTTTATGAGATCTGAGATTTTACAGAGCCTGTAGCTAACAAGTTAGCCTCTATATATGATATAAAATGTCTGGATCAGTGATAAACTCCATTTATAGTTCTACAGCAAAAGCTTTATTCAGAGAAATATATTGTCCCTGACTTTTAGAGTATCAGTTGTCATTGGGTGACACATTAAGGATCAGGCAGTACCCACATATGCAACACTAGATTACAACAGAGGAAGCCTAAACTTAGGAAATGTTCCCGTAACATAGGACTGGTGGTCATGAAGAGTGGGGGATCCTCATATCCAAATCTTTGTTCTGGGTAAGCAAACGTCTTTCTGGGAAAGAAAAGAGGTCTTTGTCTTTAGTTCCCTCAATGTCCTCCAAGAAGGAAATAATAATAAACAGCTTTACCATTCTAGAATGCTTCTCCTTATACTAACACTCATAACTTGACTGCAAAGTCTGTAGGACCTGAGCCATTAAAAACTAATTATTGTAAATAACTATCTCATAACACACCTTTCCATGCATCTCGTGTGGTACACAAAGAGAATTCAAATGTTAAATCTTAAAATAGCATACTTGCATTTTAGATCTTGAGGTGGGAGGGTGTACATATGATATCCAAAGGGGGAAAAAGACTAATTTAGGCATTGGAGGAAAAATATGAATATGGAGAGGCAGCTTGGCATGGTAGAAAACACGGTGACTGGAAGTCATGAAATAAGTGTACTAGTTATGACTTTGACAATATCTCATAGTACTGTCTTGACTCAGGTAATTCTTTCTAGGCTTCACAGTCTTCACAAGTAAAATCAGAATCTGGAAGAGGTTGGGACTGAATAATTTCTAATATTACCTTCTACCATCACATTCTATTCTACCAGTAAGTCAAATCAGTCCATAAGCATGTTCTCAAAATTTTCAGCTTCAGAGCCATGCTGTGCCTGTTAAATAGATGCTGCTCACTGATAACACACTGTCAAAGTGAAAGCTGTGATTGTGAAGGCTAAAAATAATCATGTCATGGAAAAGGTAAAATACAATAAATAAAGTATACTTTGAAAATTTTGATACTGTGTCTACATGAAATTGTGTATTTGAATATTTCTAATATCCATCTTAGGATTCTGGATAACTGAATTTGCTAAATGAAATATATGTTTGCATTTCAAAATATCAAAATAGCACAAGTATAATGGACATCAAATTGTGTTGAATACTAGTTGAACAAAAGATATTTCATGACTAATAAAGTCAACAATCAAAGTGTTGTATAATGTGGTGCTACAGAATTGTTTCACATGACAGAAATTTGAGCTAGCTTGCTGTTAATTTACACCCTCTGTGGGTATGTTTTAGTCCATCACACTTCTATCCATTACACCGTTTCATATATGTTTGCTGTCAGGAGGGCACAATTAACACATATAAAGCTCTCGATAAAGTGTAAAACCCATTTTATCCTCAGCTACATCGTGTTTCTCTTAAAAATAGTTACCATCTGGTGCCCGGACTCAGGAGTTCATAGTAGGGCAGCTAGCACAATGCCGTACCTATGAAAACAGTGAGTATAACTGTTAATAGCACACGTTTGCCAATTTCCACCCTTTGCTGAGGGTGCAGTGATGTTAAAGATATGCTTTATCAGAGGTCACAATTTACATGCTGATAGACTGATTACCAATTTTAGAGGAGGGTCATAGCGAAGTGTATATATCATATGGATATATCCTGCAGTTACAATTTAGACAAAGAAATACTCATTTATTGATTCTTTTCAGATATAATATCATATACTCAAAATTAAAATATAGATTGCAGTAGATTCTGCTAGTCATAATAACTCAAGTCCTTTAAAAGCCAGGAGTGAATGTCAGATGATTTAGTCCTTCTGGATAAAATTAAAATGATAAAAAATGATAAAGCAAATCCAACATCTCATATGTAAGGGTTGTTTTTTAAAATAGAGATCACTAAATGCGTTTATGTGGGTCAAAATATCTCCAAGTAAACACTTTTAATTCGACAGCCAGCATGGGACTTAATAATAAAATCATGCTACTGTCATTAACAGTTCTTCAGCATTCCTTTGGGATCACATAGCTATTACTATACATAAAGTTTGGGTAGGTAAGTTTGTGAGCTGTATTCCTGCTGAGATGAAAGTGGTAGTCTATCTACTTATCAGCACTGGTGGCGTGGTAAATTTATTTTGCCTCTGTGAACTAGATAATTGAAATGGGAGAAATAACCTTCTTACCTTATTCCAGATGCTTTTCTTCTAGTCTATCCCTGAATCTGCATTTCAATTTCAATTATATGTAATAAAGAAACAGAAAGAGAGAGCTAACAATGTCAAGGTCAATATTAGATGTAGTGGTTAAAGTTGCAGCCTAGAATTTTTTAAATGGCACCTATATCTTGTGCAGGTATATACAATTCATATATTATATTCAGAAGAGTTTGAAATAATTTTACAGATGTGTAATATCAGGTCACCTAAGGAGAAGTGATTTTGTATGTTTGCAGAAGGTTTCAATGACAATATAGATAACATGTAGTTTTGTTTTGTTTTGTTGTGTCCTTTTTAATTCAATTTTATTTCTTCCTTGGTTTGCTAATATAGGAAACATTTCTCTAGGCTTAGTCTAAATATACTTAAGAGTTATAAATTTTAATTTTAATAATTGTTAATGTAATTATTAATTTGATTTGAATATTAACAATATGGATTAAATTAAGCTGCTATACAAGGTGATCTACTTCACATATCTTGAATTAGTTTATAATTGCTATTGTACTGAATTGGTGCTGTTTGTTTTAGCAATGGGAGTTTATTATCCAAATCTCTTGTAGGTCAGAAATTAAAAATGAATACTATGGTTAAACCAATTTGTCAACAGAACTGCATTTTTTTTCTCGAGGTTCTAGGAAAGAAATCTTTTTCCTTGAACTCCCCATATTCTAAAGGCTGTTCACATTCTTGCACTCATTAGTCTATCTTGCTGCAATTTTAGTGTCTGTCATCCATCTCTGTCTCTGATTCTGACCCTTCCTTGTCAGGATCCAGGAGAATACAATAGGCTAACCCAGAAAATCCAGAATAATCTCTGCCTCTCGTATTCCTTAATTTCGTAACTTCTACAAGATCCTTTTTGCCATATTAGGTAAAATATTTGCAAATTTGGTGAATTTGAGCACAGACAGCTATGAGGGAAGGACCTTGGTCACTTGTTCTTCCCTGTAACTCTAGGAAATAGCCATGGAGAGACAGATTTCTAGGAGTTTAGAACATTCTACATAATTTGAGTACCTCATAACCAAGGATAATTTAGTAAAGGGTTTGAAGCAAATCAAAGACATCACACAAGGGACATTTTTGAAAAAACTGTCAGATTGGATAGGAAAATAGATTAGAAGAATGAGAGTGCAGACAAACATTTCTGAGGAAGATTTTATTGAGCTCGATGGTTATTGGTATGTAGATAAGAGAGAGAAGGAAGAGAGTGAATGCCAATGGGTTTCTGGGTTATAGAGGGAAATATGATGCTCTTAGTTAAGATACAAAATACAGAAATGGTAAATTGTGGTATGTTAGAGATAACCACTTTGCGTTTGTGTCTATATAGGTTTTCATTGTTCGGAAAAACAAACCTTGACATAGTATTTATATAAAGAGAAATAAGTAAAATTTCAAGAATATTACACTTAGAAAGTATTTTAATAAAATATTTTACTGATAATTTGAGATAAACAAACCAAAGGGAAGAATGGAAAAGATTTCACGTAAACATCATGTCTAAGGGGGTAATTTCCTCCAATAACTGCAGAATTTTCATCCTAAATTATGGTTAGTCTCTCACTGTCAAACTTAGACTTCTAGGGCAGTAATTCACATACAGAGTTTGGTTTGGTTGAGTTTTTTTCTCCTCAGCAAAAATTTCAGTGTGCATATTTTACAGAAGAAAGCAAATATTAAAATATTTGTTTGCATCTCAAATGTGATTCACTTTGGTAATTCCATGAATACAGCAATTTAAGCCATAATAATTTTCTTGTATAAAATCATGGAATGTCATAAGGTATTTTTAAAAATTTTTTAGAAGGGTAAAACTAAACATAACAAAACAGAACAAAGCAGATCAGAAGAAAACAACGTAAGTGACACAGATTTCAAAACAAAACAACAGGAGATCTACAGTGGCTACCATAATGTCTCTTGTTTTCTTCTAAATAGATTTCTATATCTTGACATACAACAAATTAATGCAAAATAGTATAAAAATAGTGTAAAACTGATCAGAACACGGTAATGAAGGCATTACAGGCCTTCAAAACCAGACAATATGAAAATTAAAAATGGCTGCCATAATGTCTCTTGTTCTCTTCAAAATACCTGTCCATACCTTCGCGTATGTTGAAATTAAACAATACAAAACAGATTAAAACCACTCTGAAGAAAGAATAGAAGCATTACTGGGTTTCTCAGCATTATGATATGGAATCAGCAATGGATACCATAGTGTCTGATTTTCTTCAAAATAACTGTTCATTTCATCACACATAATATAATAGATTCTCATAAACTGTTTAGGAGAAGTTCTAGGCATTTAAAAGCCTCTACATGTATACCTATCCTTTCTGCATTAGAGCAAAAAACTGAACAAAACAAAACAGATTACTAGAAAAATAAGAAACAAAAAAAGACAAATAACAATATCAAAGAGTCCAAAATTGTAATGACACAGGCCTTCAAAACACGGTGGTAGGAACATAACTCAGGTTGATATTTTACACAGTGATCTTCAAGAGTTCCTCAGGTCACCTGACACAAATATGCAAAGTTGTTCCAATGCTATGACTATTAATTGCTTTGTTCTGCTATTATAGAATTTGTAGCACAATCATCTTAGCTATCCTAAGTGTGTTTACACAAATTTAGATATTTTTGTTTTCCCTTCCTTTTTATTTTTCCAGCTTCTCCGAAACATTATTATTTTCCCTTTTGAGAAGATTCTTAACCTTTTTCACTGTATTTATTGAAGATTTTGTATCTTATGTATTATTACCATTTCTTACACTATGGAGACAATACAGTATTTACTCATGTGAGTTTGATTTATTTACTTACCTCATAAGAATTTCATCGAGAGAATTGAGTCAAAGCTCAAACCCAAATTTCTGCCCCCCATTACATCACATTGGCTTCCTAATAGTTGGAGTTTCTGATCAATAACTATGTACAGAAAAGTCACCTTCAGTCTCTCTCTTTCTCCCACATAACATAGATATATCACCATCATCCATAGAGCTATGGGGCACAAAGAAAAGACACCTAAAAAGAGTTAGGAGAGGGCGTCCTTTCATTGCATTGCAGTTTCTGACACAGCTCCCTTCTGTCAACTGTTTTGGCCTTTCTAGTGATTCTATCCACCAAAGCTTCAAAACCAAGTGCCGCTGAGAAAGCAATTCTCACCTCACACTCACTATAAATATATATATATAATATGCTACAGACAGATATTTAAATAGCTCTTTCTGTATATTGCTATATATGCTATATGTACATAATTAGCTATAGATATAT
This sequence comes from Hydrochoerus hydrochaeris, assembly GCA_004027455.1. Classification (NCBI taxonomy): domain Eukaryota; kingdom Metazoa; phylum Chordata; class Mammalia; order Rodentia; family Hydrochaeridae; genus Hydrochoerus; species Hydrochoerus hydrochaeris. The sequence continues at coordinate 115,102 of PVLA01002116.1, read as the reverse complement.
TTCTATCTATAAAATGAAATATAGCCATATATATATTCCCCAAATTATACTTTGACTAACAATTTCCATCCTTACAGTGATGCAAACATACACCAATATGATAATTTTGTTTTTCACTTTCAGTACAGTATTCAGTAAATTATATGAGCTGTGAGGTATGAATGAAAACTACAGTAAATTTTTTTCTGATATATGGTCTTGCTATGTAGTCCAGGCTGGCTCCTGAGTGTTGGTGTAGAAAATTTTGGAGTTAAAATTTTTTTGAATAAAAGGTGCATTGCCATTAAGCTCCCTTAAAATATTTCCCCTTGCTTCAAATCCACTTACCCCATGTTTCTCACCACCTTCTGAAGCAGTTCTGGAAGTCCTATTTTGAGTGTGTTTGGTTGCCCTGTCATGGATTCCCCCGTGCCTGAACTGGGGAAAAAATAATGGAGAGAAAATGAGAGTGATAAACAGAGACTTAGTGATGACTTAACCAAGACTCGAATCGTACCGTGGATATTCTGATTCTGGAAATAAAGGGGAAAATAATAAACCTAAAAATAGTAAACAACACTAAAACAACACAGAGAAATTAATAGATAACTCTTAGCAATAATCTAGGAAATATTGCTCTATTGTAACCTTTCTGTGAATATCAAGTTTGGATTCTTTTTAAATTGCCTCCCTCCAAAGAATGCTGTTGATAAGATACAGAGCTTCAGGTGGCCACTTGCTAGTTCTCATGAAACACAACTTTCCAAACCCATCAACCTACAAAGCTTGTGTACTGCTGTTAAAACATATCAAAGATCTTTAGGGGGAAAAAGGTAAGATAAATGGAATATTAGCCTCTGAGGAGACACACTGAGTAATGAAAGTTATGGTTAACTCAAATCAATGGAGACAGTGGATCACAGAAGCCCCCAATGCCTCAGTCAAACAAACTTTCTGATCTGTTTGAAAGCAGGAACTCGGGGGGCATGTGAAAAGAATTTCAACTAAATGTATCATTAAAGCATAGTACTGGCAGATGGCTTATGCTTAAAAAATTGGCCACAATTCACAGAACTGCAAAGATGAACGAGTTGAATTTTCTCTTTTACTGGGTTCCAAATTTAAATTGGAAATTTATTGCACTTTTCTTATCCATGGCCCATAGTAATGGCACAAATAAAAGAGATGTTGCTTGCTTGTTAATTGAGGTCAATAAAACACTGTGTCCAATTTATGTCAATGTCTAGAATATTTTAAGTCAAATCATGGAAATAGTGACAAAGTGGTTGCTTGCATAATTGTCGCTGCTTTCATCCTTTTATCAGAGACAATCTAGGCATAAAACAAGCAGATATTCTAGGGGTGTTAAAACCAAGGCATGGCAACAGTCCAGAGATACATGATGAGATTAACGCCAGCCAAGGAGACGGAAAACAAATGCTTGTGTTCTGATAAGAATAAAACTTACACAGTTATCATATCTACTAATTATTTTGCCTCCTCAAGTGTTTTATCTCCTTTCATTAAAACCCGTATTGTGGAAATTAATTAGCAAAGATTGTCTTCCTAATCTCTATTGAAAAGAGCAATGTTGAAAAAATTATTAGAATGGTTAAAGGGAGAAACCATTCCCTTTGAAAGGGACCATATTCTTGCTTTTCTATCCCATCAATATTTATGGGGTTAACTAACATTTGCAACAGTATTTTCACTCTTATTTGCAATGTTCTTCAACTTCATTTCTGTACATTTCCACGCAGTGTATAATATCTCCAAGGCCTCTTCAATGTCACTATCAGAAAAACTTCTAAGGATGTCATAGTCTTACATCATTACCCAGTAATCTTCTGTCATAGTATAAAATCTTCCTCTTGATTTCTTTAGTACTATTAAAGGTGTTTCCACCTTTTCTTTACTTTTTTTAAAATTTTATTTAAAGAGGAAAAAAAGTAAAACAGAAAAAGGGGTAGAAACAATACAGAATTTCAGAAAAAAACAGTGAGAAATCACTAGTTCATAAATTACATATTGTCTTCTTAGACATAGTTGTTCAAGTTACAGAATTAAAGCGTACAAGTGAACATTCAGTGAGACTGCAAAGAAGTTCAATGATCCAATAACAACTTAGCAACATGCTTATCAATCCTACACACTCAAACATAAATGCAGTTATATCCTTTAGAGCACTTTCTTTTCTTCCTTTTACTTTTTAAGTCTATTATCTGTTTAGTTATATCCTGTTTCAGGTTGCTCAGTACCTTACTGACCTGTTTTGTTTTTGCTAATTACTTTTTAATCACCTTATATTATTCTGTTGCTTTGTTTCTGAGTTTCCCCTCATCCATGCCCCATGGATCAGCTTTGGTGGAGTGGGAGTTTTTTGGAGGCATTTTGTTACTTTGTTATCTACTTTTTTTGAAGGTAGCAAAATACAGCAGACCAAGACAGAACAAACCCATGCAAGGCAGAGCAGTGACATTGGCAAAGAACCTCACAGAAGGTCACTAGGACACCAATACTTCCACCTTTTCATTCAATTACTTGAACACAGGAAATTCATTCTTGATAAAGTTTATTTCCCCTCTACCTAACCCAGGATGTCTCTACTTCTTTAGCGTCTCTTGTACTGTCATCAAAACTGCTAACATTCAATAACGTATCAGTTTATTTATTTTTTACCTATCTGTTTATTGACATCTGTTGTATTTTGGATCTAAAACGTTCCCCAAAAGCCATCTAGTAGAGGCCTGGAAGCCAGCTTATGTTCTTTTAGATTATTGGCTCACGAGAGTTTTATAGTGCCTGGATTAGTCCATGGGTGGACTCATGATCTGGTGGCATTGTTGGGGAACACTGGAAACTTAGAAGATGAGGCCTAGTTGAAGGGAGTTGGTCATGGCCAGAGGTGTGACCTTTCGGACCACGTCTTGCCCTGGACCCTTCCTCTCTGAGCTTCCCCTCTCTCTTCTTCCTTGCCAGGATGGGCTGAGTGGCCTTCCCCCTTTAAACCCCTGTGCCATCCTGCTTTGCCCATTGAAGGCCCAGAAACAACAGAACCAGCTGACCAGGCACTGAAACCTGTGAAACTTAGCCAAAAGAGATCATTTGTACATTAAGTTCTTTTCCTCAGGTATTGGGTCACAACAATAGGAAGCTGACTAACACAAAGTCTAACTGAAGAGTCAGTGCTTCCATTAATTAATAAATCAATTAAATGCCTTTATAATACTAAAACACAGCATGTGTTTAAACACACTGTTTTACATGTTTAATGATATTAGTATTTACACACATGTAGAAACCACAGAAATAGTATTGCTTGCCAGTTTTTCTCCTAGATGTTTACAAATATATGTAGGTGTTTCCCACTTGCTGTAAATACTACAACTACTACACTATTTTAAGACCTCACTACGTAGTCCAGGCTGGCCTACAACTCATGGTGACCCTCCTGCCTCAAAATCCCCAAGTGCTGGGAATATAGTATGCCACCATGCCCAGTATTTTATGGTTTTATTGGCTGTCTTTTCAGTGTGCTCCAGCCCGTGTTAAGCTCTCACTATAATATCTGAAAATCCACTAACCCCAACCACTCAAGAGCATTCTGACCACACCCAAGGTTTATAGGAAATACTGGTGCTGAGGAAGTGACACTTTCTGGGAAAAAGCTCAAAATTATGACTCTTAAAAATTAGAGGATTAAGAGCCGAATATAGCTCAGCGGCACAGTACCTTCCTGGCAATCACAAGGTTCTAAGCTCAATTCCCAGTACCAAAAAAAAAAAAAAAAGAATTAGAGGATTAATATACCATCACACGTAAATAACATAATTCCGAAGTGTATCATGACATTTTTGTCATAGAGTTCCCCTGGAGCCATTCATCCATGCTCTGGGGCAGCAGTGGCAACAGCTTGGTAATATACACTGCTTGGCTTCCTTGCTTCTTTCTCTTATTGAATAAACTAATTTTTCTTGAACCCTACTCTCTGGATCTATTTCCTATGGAAATCTAAACTAAGACATTATTCTATTGCTATTTAGCAATTCCCCAAGGTTTGAGCTTTTGTTGCTTTGAATTTGTCATTGTAGATGGTGCTGTTATAAATTCCTTTATAAGAAATAAACTGTTTTCTTTAGTCACTTTCCTGAGCTATGTTTCAAAAAATGTGATTCCTGGGTCAAAGTATAGCCAAAATTATGCATTCCCTTTGCATTACATGTTGTTATATTGCACACTGAGACAACTGTAAGAAGTTTCAAACTACCAGCACATTCTGTGTATTTGATTGATTATAGCCTCACCATAGGAATTTATGAGTTTCATTTTTTCATAATGTCATTGTATGAGATAGTACCTCTCTTAATACAGTCTAGATTTTCTTAGGGTAAGAGTAGTGTGATATTGTTAATGTGATCACCAGTATCCAAATTATTTGATGCACAATTGTTATTTAATAATCATTTCTGAAATTGCCTAAGTTATGGAATCTTTGTTACTTATATTGGCATTCTTTTGATTATCATTAGTGAATGAGTAAATATTTTAGAGTTATCCAGTATAGAAAATGTGGAATAAGTATCTTTGACTCCTTCAAATCTTGGACTAACCCCAAAGGTGATCACATAACGGAATTTAGACTAATTCAATGGGGAAAGAATATCCTTAACAGTAAACATATATAATGTAATTGTTTTTTATCAGAAAAAAACTGTAGCAGATCTTGTTTTATTTTCTCAATAATCTCAAATTCTTTCATATTCTCTGCATAAGAGAATTAAGGGATGTCCTGAGAATCCCTGTTCAATCTCAGGCAGACTTGAAGGAAGTCACTATGATATGTCCACCCACTCCCCTTTCTCAAGATGGCTTCTTGCCTGACACCCAGCAGTCTTAAAAGAGAGGAGATCTTTCAAGATGTGAATACCACAAATTGACATGAGTCTTGTCTTTGAAGGTACAGAAAAAACAGACTTGTGGTGTTGGATTAGTTATTATCTCCAGCTCACCTTACGGTAGATCTTTTTTTATCAATTCGCTGTCAGCTATGACAACAGAAAACCATTAAGCAAGAAGGCTGCCTAGGGTCCAGATGGAAGTTGACAGGCTGAGATCAAACGGAAACTGGACTCCAAGAAAAGCATAAATTGCAGAGAAGAAAATATTTGAGCCAGTGGACAGTATTGAGAACAGTTGAGGAAATATCAAGAACCAAGGCTTACAAGATTTCCAAGCTAAAAATGCACAGAAAAAATAATTTCCTTATTTTTTATCAAATATGTAGTAGGTATCTGCCATGTTACAAGAATTCCTCTTGGTTCTGGGATTACTGTACACTTTTGCACATGAACAGAAGTATATAACACAAACATGAACCCTGACCTCAGGGAATTCGCATTGTATTTGAGAAGTCAGAAAACTTAACGTGCACATCAAAGAGTTATAATAATTATATAATTGAATGCATGCTATGGAGGGAAACCAAAAGGGTATTTACAAGGTTCATAAGTGAGTGGAGCCTATTTATATATTGCAATTATGACTGTCTCTCAGAGGATGTCATATGCTGATGAGGCCTAAGAAGTGGAGTAAGCCACATGAAGATCAAAAGAAGGCATATTCCAAGGAGAATAAATATCAAAGGAGTTTGGCCTATCCCAAAAAACAACATGAACTGGTTTAGCTTTACCTCTATGGGTAAGATGGAGAATGGTTAAAATGAGCAAGGGGACCACTTTAAGCAGAGACTTGCAGGCCCTGTTAGAATGTTGAAATTTTGTTTGCAGTACAACAGAAAGCTATGAGAGAATTTTAAGAAATTTAGTAACATGATCAGATTTCAGTTTCTAAAGATCACTCTTCAGAGAAAGGATCGGAAAGCAAGAAAGAGGGGAAAAAATGAAAACCAAGTAAAGAATTATTGTGGTAGCACTTGTGAAACAGCTTTCAAGCAAGTGCAATAACAATGAAAATGGGCAGAGAGCTATGTTCAAAGTATGTTCTGGAGATCCAACCATGATATTTTGCTAATGAGTTCATTTCAGCAGTTTTGGAACCAGGAATGTGGATCAGGCCATGCCATCTACTGAGATGCCTCACACAAGTTGGTAGGAGTAGATATGAGCTGATGTGGAAAAATAGGGATGGACCAAGCATACAGTTTTAAGAAGTTTGAGACAGCTCTGTGACATAGCTAAGTGCAGATGTCAAGAGCACAGATGGATACACAAATCTCATAGGCAAAGGATAAATCATCAGGAAGAGGAAGTTAAAGAGAATTGTTTCCTTTTGCTAGCGATGGCATCACAAGACACCATAGACTTGCTGGCTAAAACAGTAGCAATTTACTGTCTCCCAATTTTTGAGGCTGAAGGTCCAAGATCAAGGTGACAGCAGGGTTAGTTTCTTCTGAAGCCTCTTTCTTCAGCTTGGAGAGAGCCACTTTTGCCCTGTGTCCTCAGGCGGTAGCTTCTCTGTGCATCCCCAGTATATTTCCTGTGCCTAAATCTCCTTTTTCAAACAGCATCAGTTATGTTGGACGAGAACTCACCATAGTTGCCTCATTTTAACCTAAACACCTCTTGAAAGGCCTTGTCTCCAAATATAGTCACATTCTGAGGTAGAGAACTTCAACAAATGACTTTTGGAGGTAACAATTCAGCCCATGACAAGAAAAAAACAATGGATCTGGAGAAAATGTAGAGGAAGTCAGCCTTTGATAAGAGAAAGTCGTCATTTCCATTGTAATGAGATGGGGCACAGGAAAGAAACAGGAAATGGCCAGAGATTGAATTGCTGTATGGTTCGTGGCAGGGAAACTGGCAAGGCCTGACTCACTTTTCTAGTTAAATTTTAAACAAGGCCATCAGCCAAGAGTGAGGGTGGAAAGAGTACAGGAGACACTTGAGGAGAAGGGAGAGTAGCTGGAAGCTTGGAATGCTTGTCTGAAGATGGCATTTATTTTCTTTGACTCTGTTTCACAACTATGTGGGCCAGTTCTTCACACTGAGTGGCTACATGCTTCCCTGTGGGCTACAGATGCTCTGCGGATTGGTCCTGAGAGCTGTCTGAACAGAGAACAGCTTGACTGAGAACCTTTAAAACAAGTAAGGTAATAAACAGAAAAAAAATTTTATTACCATTCATAAACAGTAACTTCAAAAACAATTAAATTGAAAAACACATTTACTGAGTTAACGAATCATGAGTTAAAAACAATTTAATTTTTAAAGACTTTCCTTGAGTTCAAAAGATAGCAAAACTACTTTTTTAATTTAATTGTTTTGAAGTCAGTGTTTTGGAGCTCAATAAAAAGCACTTTTATTACTTTCATTTTCCTTCGTCTTCCCCTCTGTGCTCAGTCAGTTCAGCTTTGTCAATTGAGCACGCCCAGCTCTAGACGACAGATTCTCCATAGGATGATAACATTCCCCATGTGTATTTCTTATATTTAAATTTCATTTTCTAAATTCAACCTTAAAAGCCTTCATTGGTTAGTTTATTGTGAAGCCTCTTACATGCCCTACATACTCTGTTTGTGTAAGTGTGTGTGTCTGACTGTCTGTCTGTCTGCCTCCGAGTGTGTGTGTCTGTGTGCCTATGCCATTTGGTAAATCTAACAGTCCAAGTTTGTTCCAAAGTCATGGACTGACCACACTACACAGTACCTTGAATAAGAAAAGTGTAATACCTAGAACTGTTAGCTACTTAAACGTGGCTAACTGTGAAGAGAGGTGAAAGAGGACTGTAAAGATGAAGGAGACTGAACAAGGAGGAAACTCAGGAGAGGGGCTGCTCAGGGCTGAGGCTGAGCCTTCTGAGTGGAGGGATATGAACACCTTAGGAACACACAGCGTGTCAGGAGAGAGACTTCCAAAAGCCAAAGCTGCAGCCAAACCTCATGAGCAATTCATCAGCCTAAGGGCCAGCGAGGTGCTAGGGCAAAGGCCACAGATATGCTGCCAGGACTTCCTCTGCGGCAGCAAGGAATCATGCCAGGAGATGTGGGGAGCTGCCTAACAGAGAAGGCTACTATGGCTAATATTAGCAGGGCTCCACTTCTGATCTCAGCCATTCAAGACTCAGAAAAATTCTCTTTCCTCTTTCTCTAGCCTTGTAGTGTCTCTCCAGCTCCCTCTATTGATAAAGTCTAACAAGACGCCCAACCGGCAAAGGAAAAGGAAGACCTTCAGGATCCCACTAACCCTGGAGCACAGAAAAGGGCAAGTTGCAGCATCTGATAGGAAAGAGAGCAATAACTTTCACATTAAGCTCTTTTCTGTACACTTCAAATTCATTATTCTCTTGTCTTTTTGACACAGGGTCTCACTATGCAGTCCAGGCTGGCCTTGAACTCACTTTATATCTCAGGCTGTCCTCAAACTCGCAGCGATTTTCCTGCCTCAGCCTCCCAAGTACTGGGATTACAGGCATGCACCCCAACGCCTGGCTTCAAATTCATTATGATATGTTGCTTTTTGTGATTTGGGGTCCGTGGCTGGCGTTGTCCTCTGTCAGATGTCACATAAAGCAAAGGTTCTTCTTAGAGAGGAAAGGACTTTCTGGTCTTCCTCTCTCCCCTTCACACTCCACTGGAGGACATGGAAAGCAGCGTTACATAAAGCAATATCTGAAGTATTTCATAGTTGATTACTGCTAAAGCAGATTTTCTGATCTAGCAGATTTTTTGGTCTCTTCCTACTAAGTCACAATCTTCAATAAGTTGTGCTCCTTTATTGATATCTGTACATCTTTCAGCCTTCTACTTAGGAGAGTAAATCTAACATTTACAGAGAAGTGCAAAACTCTTGTGGGGATTTTTGGGAAATTTCCAGTAGTTGCAAGGAAAAGTTGTTATTTTGTTACATGTAAATGTGTTTTTAGCCTCAAAAGGCGAAAATAAACGCAGCTTCTATAAAAAAAAATTTAACAGCATATAAGAGTTGCTAGCTTACTTAAGAGATAAAGTTACATGGCTTTATGTAAATTTTTCAATATACAAGGAACTTTAGGTGTGAATTACACAGCAACTAGGAATAGTTGCTATGGTTGCAAAAATAAACTTCAGTTGTGGTTGGTGAATAGGTGTTTTTGGATGTTTGCCATCATATTCTTCCTGTCTGGGCTTTAAACTCTTTAACCAGGGAAGAAAACAGAAGGAAGAAGGAAACGATGCAGGACTTGGTCAGGTCTGTCTGCAAAAAGAAAAAAGAATTTGCTGAGGGGAGCTACTTCTGCTGCTCATTAACAGAGAGGCAAAAGTGATGTACTGCCTTGATAGATGCGCTGGGATAAAAGCCTGCCACCAGGAGTTTCTGATTACCCAGAAGCAGCTGATCTGAGGCAAACTGGAAGCAAGGAAGCAAGCCAAGATGACAAAATTTTATACTGAAGCTTCTCTGCCCACGTGAGACCAGATCCTTCTGTCAGCTCAGCTAAGACAAATCTTTGATTCTACACAGTCAGTGGACCCAGATGCCTGGTTGGGGTGGGGAGTGATCGCCTAGCAGTTAGAACTAAAGGTGAAATCAGGTGGAAGAGGAGAATATTTGGAAAATTGTCCCTGATCATAAAAGAATGCTGTTTTTCTGCAGGCATATGATTTAAGAAGCATCTACAGAAACAACAAGGGCTTTGGAATTAAGGCAGATATGGATTTAAATCTAGGTTTTACAAATGATCAAATCTCTCAGAGTTTCAATTTCCTTGTGAATAAAGTAAGTGCCTAGTTGCAGGGCCATTCTGGAGATTAAATCATATATGCAGATAAGTAAGGTAAATGAGATACATAAGTAAATAAGATATGCAAATAAAGCATCTAGTTCTATGCCTGATCTATCATTTGGTATTTGATGCTAATATTGCTACTACTAGTCCCAATATTTGTACTACTATTATTATTGGACCATTGCTACTACTTTTGAGCCATTTCCTGAGGAGATAACCATGACAAAACCAGTCTACAGATCAGGTTTTCTAGTATTTTTTATTTTACCTCTTCATCTTGGGTAATAGACTGGATTAGGCACCAACACATAAATCAATGTGCATTGCATTTACACCAATCCACTGCAACCTTGATACCCAGCCCCTTGCCCCTTAAGCATGGTAGAAAGATTGCATTATTATAAGACAAAATATGCTTCTCTGAAAGAGAACAAAATAAAATCTAAAGGTAACAAAATTATCTAAAACCATTACACAAACATAAATGCTAAGTGGATAGATTGGTTTTATGATGACTTGATTCTAATAATATCTACTAAGAGATGAAATTAAATGAGAACATACTTAAGTGAAAATGATCAAATAGTCCATAAACCCTACAATATTAAAATGAATCACTAAAACCTTGAAAGTTGAACAAAAGCAAATTAGGTGAAAAGTTTCACAATGAAAAAGAATGCATGAAAGTGATTGCTTGGTGAAATGAAATAGAATCATGTGCCATATAACAAAGTTTTCAGAACAAGTAAATCAACTAAGGACATTTCTCAGAATCTATCTCCATTATTAAGCAATGTGTGATGGTAGTTGAAAACTCCAACCGAACTAAGCAATTAATATAAGAAACCAGTTGAAAATAAATCCTGTCTGGATAAGCTGCCTTTTAAAACTGCAAGACAAGGGCACATCTTATAAAAGGACACACTATGGGAGTAGACAAGGGCAAGTTGCATGTATCTAACCTAAAGGCAAAGAGCTGGTCATTAAAGAAGCAATTCTGAGCCTGGTGTGTAGTATGGCCATCAGCTCTCATATGACAGTGCAAACACAATTCAGTACAATTTTATAGCAATTGTAAAAAGTTGTTAATTGTTAAAGGTTGGTTTTGAGCTCTAGAAAGATAGACTTAGGATAACATCTTGGCTCTATCACTTAGAAGCTGTGTGATTTTTGAAAAATTATGTAATCCCTCTATGCCTCACTTTTCTCATCTCTAAAGTGTGGCTATGAATGGTGCCTTCTTCAGAAGGTAACCATGAGAATCAAATGCAGTCATCCATTTAAAAACTTAGCGTGTTAGCATGTACTCAGTAATGGATAGATGTATCTCTTGTTACCGTTACCTGAGGTTCCTTAGGGATAGGGAAGCTGGGGGTGAACCTCCATAGGGCTCCTCAGTACACAGGGTCTTGAGAAGCTAACTAGTTTGGTCAGCTGATTAATGGGCATTTGGAGAATCAAGAGGAACTGGATGACTTTGAAAGGTTTAGAATTTTCCCCACATTGACTAAGAAGAAGACAGAAATATATTGTTTTGCAATCTGCATATTTGTGTCCCCAGGGGAAGCACGGTCCAATGTTCCACCAGCCACAACAGGAGAGCATAAGGATTAGCTTGGAAGATGATTTTCTCCCTCCCCCCTCCCCTCCCCCCTCCCCTCTTCCTCCTCCTGCTTCACTGAGAATTGAACCCAGGATCTCACAAAAGCCAAAGAAGCGTTCCACCACTGAGTTACATCCCAAGCCCTTGGAACAGGGTCTTCAGAAATGAGCCTCGAGCCTCAGAAAATATCCCCCCCCATAAATATTCTCTTAATGGAACTCTGTGCAGGATGTCCTTAAGCAGCTATGTACCTGGGTCCAAAACTTCTGACCAAAAGCCTCCCAGTGGTTACCAACATCTTTAAAACTGAGACAGGTTTCAAGTAATCTGTCAGAATAATGCCAGTTAATTGCCTTTAGGTCTCCAAAGGCAAGCCAAGGGTGCTATAATATTCTTGTACAACGTATTTAGGGATGACAGGTATGCATTTTTGTTGATTATTTACCAAATAAAAGAATCCATGAATCATGGAAGTTTTTATACTTGTAATATCTTAGCATTTGGTGATATCAAATAAATCTTCTGGATGAAAATCAATTGAGAGACAAAGTTCACCTAGGTGAGGCCATGTCTGATCTAACATTAGAAAATGTGTGGCAATACTGGGAGACAGAATTACCTCCAAAGCTGCTTCAAGATTATGTTACCTGGGAGAAATAAACACCACAGGGCTTATTTTGAAAATTAACTTAATTCACTCCAAGTGACTTCAAGATTATTTCTTAATGTAGAAGTAGAGTCTCATATTTTAAAAATTTCCAGGTACATGATGCAAATCGACTCTATATTCCCCACACTAAAAATTACAGGAAGATTCAAACTGGCTTTTTATGTCTTATTTTTTTCCTCGAGGCTTATTTTGATGTTATTAAAGTATTTCTTCTTTTTTTAAAGTAACACTCAATGAGCCTAAAATCCATGTGAAAAAAGTAAATGGTTTCAGAAAATTGTCTGCTTAAGCCTTTGTACTGAGAACAGTTTTTCCTTGCTTCTTAAAATATCTGGTCTGACTTAAAACAAGAGAAAGGTTCTCAAAACTGTGAAACCACCAGGACTCAACGGGAATTAATTCAATAGCATTTTTAGTAATATAAATATTACGTGTAGGAAAGTCTCCTGCTGTTCAAAATTTGATTGGCAAGGCACATATCCTAAAGGACCATTTTTGGCCCAAGCAAGAAAGGATTGCCCAGCTCAGGCAGTGTCATCAGTATTCATGTTTTCGCCATTTTCCATAAATCACTCTTACTACTTCCTAGAATTACATACTATCAGAGCACGAAGGCCCCTGAGGTGGTTTCTAACTCACCTCCCTCCTCCGCCTATTTCCCAGATGAGGAAAACGAAACTGGGTGAAACTAATTTGCCCAATCTCACTTATCACAGTTTTAGCAGAACTGTGTTGACAAACCTGTAATTACATCCCAGCTTATTGCCCCTACTGTATTAGGATATATTAAAGATTTCATACATCCATTATGAATATTAACTTCCATTTCACTATTGTAAATATGAACAGTATATACAACATTCCAGATATGGTACCAAACCTGTACATAACCAAACTTCTACTAGTACCTGTGAAAACCTCATGCAACTTTAAAAGTCCTCATCATATGTGTACTTTAGAATAGCAACCTAGCAAACATTTATTCATTTAAGGATTTGTTCACTTGGCAACTATATTAAGCATCTGTCACATGCAGCACACTGTTCTGGGGCCTCAGAAGAGAGCAATTATCAGTCAGTATCTGCTCTAAAGAATTTATAGATTACTTGGGGGTAACTATCAAGAAAACGAAGAAAAAAATAGCAAACCAATTAGATGACAGTTATAGTAAAATACATGACAGCTTTAATAGGGTCACAAGCTAAAGAAGCAAGTACTGAGTCTGTCTTCCAATGAATTCAGTCATAGATTTTACTGAGGAAGGAATGTTTAACCTGAATAATGAAGTGTGAGCAGCAAGAAGATTCTTAAGGGACAAGGACAATAGTGAAAAGGAAATCATGTTCCTTACAGAGGTAATATCATGTAAATCACAGTGCATGTGAGATCACAGGCTATGACACTAGCACATAAAGTGCTACTCAGAAGGCCTTGAGTAGGGACTACACATGAGGCAGTGACATATCTATCTCAAGGCTAGATAAGTAAGTGGACACTGAATCAATGAGCTGCACTTGCCAGGCTAAGGAGTTTCGGCTCCATGCCATGGATAATACAGAATCCCTGGACTATTTTAAGAGGTGGACAGGACCCAATTTAATTTTTGAAACATCACTTCTGCTTCAGTGTAGGGATGAATTCACAAGCAAAACACTGGACATACACAGGCCAGTTGAGAGAGCCAATTGAGAAAGGGTAGTAGTTTCATCTAATATTAAAAAAAAGTTGTTGGTGACAGTGGGCAGTATGCACAATGAAGATACTTTCTCTACCTTGTAAGGAATGACAACTCAACCACTCTATAACATTATGTGAAATATTCTCATATCTTCTTTGAAAATATCTTTGTAAGAGCACATTTTAAAAATCTAATCTATTTTTCCTTTGCTGGAAACATGCTTAATAGCATGAGACCAGTGCTCATTCTGTCTCCTCATCTTCACTGGAGAATCTTCCCAAAGCTGACTGGGGAAATATGCAGGACACCAACCTACTACTGATCTTCATCTATCACCCATGACTCCTTGTAAAATACAGGGATGGTTTCATAGTGGAATGAGCATGGGAGGTGGAATGAAATGACCAGTGATCAAATCCCTTGTTCAACATTTGCTTCTTTTATAACCTTGCCTAATATATGATTCTGACACTGAGACTCTGCCTCCTCAAAGTAGAATTATTGCATATCCCTACTTAATGCACAAGATTCTGGGGAAGATAAAATCAAATAAAAATGTTGTGCAAATTACTCTGCAACCTGCAACATGCTATTTATTTGCTACTTATCAGAATATATCACAGACCACGTTTCTGGACATCAAAAAAATGCCTAGCTAAATAGTATTTCTTTTTCTCTGCCATAGACATAAATCACAAAAAAAGTCAACAAAGATGAAGAGCTTCTAAATGCTTCTCAATTTCTCCATTACCACTATATGCCTTGATTCAAAACTTAAAATTAAGCTGCTTATAGATTCTGTCTTACTTTACTCTACCAGAATGGCATTCATTTGATTTGTCATTATCACTCTCAAAATATCTTTTATTTTAAAAGCAATATTGTCCTCCTCATAAGTCCATTAGCTTAGGGTGCCAGACTAGAGGGATTATGAACCATGAGATGGTGCTATTTCATATAATTTTAGAAGTGGCTCACACACATCTGAAATGTAAGTATTCTTTAAATTGCTTACTATTGGCCATTCTTGGACCATGGGTAGAGAGAACAAAGGACACATCAGCAAGCAAACCCAGCCTGGGAAGCAGAGCCATGGACTCCCACTGGACTGGAATAGCCAGACCCTAGCCTTTGCCAGTAAGTCAGCACCATTTGTGGACTGGGGCTTGAGAGAACAAGGACACCTCAGTGAGCAAACCCAGCCTGGAAACCAGCGCCATGTGTGGATCACCACCAGACTGAAACAACCGGACCCCAGCCCCTTCCAGCACATGGGCTGGTAAACAAGAAGTACCTTCCCACCCCACCTCACCCCTCATCATAAGCGACTGGCTTATATGCAGAAACACAGGCTGGGATGATAGCTGTGGAGGTGAAAGGCAATTGGATGCCTGTGGCGCTTTGGTGTTTCATTAATATTGCAGGTCTAGGGCTAGTGGTCTGATCATGGGTTCAGAGAATAGTGATACATAGTGTGAAATCAAGGGGGGATTTCCTTCTGAGGGTTGCAGCCACTGTTGATTCCCTATGGTCTTGTTTTAGAAGTCCTTCATCGTTTCCATTGTTTTGTTGGGTTGGGTTTCATTCTCTTTTGTAATGATTGATTATGTCAAATCTGATGGCAAGAGCAGCTATTTCAAATATAGCAAGATATGTTATGTTAGGAATTTTGGATTTACTTTTGTCTTGTTTTTAAGTCTTTTATTACATTCATTGTCTTGATTTTATTGTTTCTATTCTATTGCGTTCTGTTTGATTTTTACTATAACCGAAGTAATCTGCAGCTATTTTGAAGACATCAAAAGACATTATTGTTCATTTCATAGCATTTTTAGGCCTGTATCTCTTACACTGATTTGTTTTGATTGGTTTTGCTGCTTTATCCTTTTTAAAATAAAAAAAATATATTACTACTCACATACTGAAATGAAGTGACTGTCATTAGACATGTTGCCTATGTGTCTGTCACATTCAACCATGAACAGTGTACAGCCGAACACAGGGCAGACTTGGGTCCTAGATAATGACACTGAAGGAGCCACACTCAGGAAATTACTGTGACTCAGAAGAAAAGGGCAATGGGAGCTGCATTTGTGTTGGTGAAATCCTGAACTAGTCAGCAGAAGATTCAATAGATGGAAAGTGAATTTTTAACAAATTTTACAGATGATTATACCAATAAATATTGGATGTGTTCAATGACAGGCAACAGATTGTTGTAGAGTTGTTATAGCTTGTATCTGGATGTCCCCTTAAGACCCTCATGTGGTCATAGGTGGGGCTTTTTACTGGAATCCGTAAGACACATTCCACCTTTCTCTCCTAAACAAGGAAGTAGGTTTCTAGGGAGTGGTTTGCAACCATCTATGACTCTAGGAATAACTAGGTCTAGGTTGAAGTCAATCAAGAAATGAAAGACTGAAATAGAGCAGGTCCTTAGTGATCATGTCTGGTCCCTGAATCAGACCATGGAAATCTTATGGTATCCCTGTATTTTCAGTTACATGAACCTATATATTACCATGTTAATCAATTTTATGTTAGGTTCTATAGTATTTTCAACCAAAAATATTCTCATATATATCCTGATAATTGTGAAATTAAAATGAAACTGGTTCATAAGGAAGGGTTAACATTTGTTTTCTAAGTGAAAGAGTTCATATCTTCTTGAAAAGAAAAATTATTAATGAAGTAATAAACATTTATAAAATATTTTCAAATTTATAAGAGAGAGTCTCAAATGTTATACTATCACAAAGAACTGAAATTCTTTATCTACCTGTCCATGAGTTTTTACTTCAAGTATGGGTTAGTGAGGGATCTGAACTCCTTTCCAAACTGCAGTCATAGGAACATAAGCCAGATTCAGTTTCTGATAATGCATTGATCTGGATGGATTACATTCACTTCACTAACTTCCTTAGAGAATTCCTATACAAATATTAGGACCCTGGTAAACTACAAATTTGTAAAGACACAAATCTATAGAATGAAACTGCTGGACACTAAAGGCTGTTCCAAGAGGCATGTCTGACCCTGGGCTTCTTACAGTTAGTCTAAGAAGTAAGGGTTACAACCTTGTGAAACCTGGACATTCCAGCCAGCAGTGCGCATGGGGCCCGGCTAGACCCAGGCTCCTACTGTGACCCTCGCCATCCCAGAAGACCACCTTGTGGTGCCCGGGATCTCCAGCTAGTGGCACAGGTGGGCCAGGTCAGGACTGGGCCCCTCCCATGTCCCCACAGTCCCAGCCATCCACCTCAGGACCTAGGAACTCCAGCCCATGACAAGCACACCCACAGTCCCACTGCTGCCATCAGGGACCCCTACACCTCCTGGACCTAGCATTGCTGTTGATCTTTGGCTCCCACACCTCCCCCCTCAAAACCCTGGACTATAGTGGATTAACCATGCAGTATTGAGGGGAGACTCACTAATCCCTCATTCAAAAAGAAGAACTCAGCAGGTTTCCATCAGTGAGGTGAGTTTACCTCTAAAATACGAATAGAGTTTGCCACCTTCAGTGGGTAACCAGGAGCAATAGCAAAGCCCCTTCCAGAAGTAGGCCATGGGTGAGCTTGGCAAGTGGGTAGGTGACCCCTTCCTCCACACAGAGAATATCAGGTAGGTTGAGGAGGGTGCCAATAAGGCCTTCCCCAACCTGGAGAAAATTAAAAGGTTCTATAAGACACCCAGAGACATGGTAGGGTCCCAGCCAAGAAAAACACTATAAAACAGGGAGATTTGGTGACTCTGAACAACCTGAAGACATAATAACAGCAAGGAACTAAGGGTTGATTTCCGTCAATACTCCTAGGCTTCTCAGCCTAGGGAAGAATACAGGACTCACCCAACAGGCCCTGCAGGGGGAATACAGGTGATTGGCCCACCTCTTTATTGTGGGACCCAGCAACTGGACAAACATCAACCTTAAGTAGGACCCCAAGATACACACTAGCAACAGTTGACACTAGTGGGATTGAAGGACCAAATATTAAACCCGAAAGGGGAAAATGGCAAAGCAAAAAAGCAAAATGCAATCTCAAACATCTAGTCCATCAGGAGCAAGTACAGGAGACATTAAAATAGAGGACTTCAAAGGTAACATACCAGAAATCTCTGAAAAGATAGCAAGTGAAATAAAAAAAGAACTCCATTAGGCTATAGATGAAATCAAATTAGAAGTAATCTCTCATGTACAGACAGAAATAACAACCTTAGTAAAGGTGTTGCTCAGTGCAGCTAGAAAAAATTCATAAAAAAGTACAGGAGCATGGGAAATTTATTGAAACCTTGAATGAAAAATACAGAAAACAAGCAGAAATCATGAAACAAACTCAAAGAGACATCCAAGAAACAAAAAATTCTGTTGAAAGCTGGAAAAACTGTTTAAATGAAGCTGAAGATACAATTTCTGACCTTGAACACAGGATCACAACTAGCAAACATGAAAGGATAGAATGTTTAAAAATAACAAAATAGCATGAAATGACAAAGCAGCAGATACAAAGTGATGCCAATAGAAAAAATATAAGACCAACAGGCATTAGTGAAGATGCAGGAGTCAATGGAAATGACATAACTAAACTGCTTACAGAAGTAATAGCAGAAAACTTCCCAAACATGGGGAAAAATCTGATATGCAGATAAATGAGGCATATAGAACACCAAACAATCACAACCAACATAAATCTACACTCAGACATATAATAAAGATTTCAGACATGCAGTATAAAAGCAAAATACTTAAAATATTAAAAGACACAAATCACCTATCAAGGAAAGCCCATTAGAATCACAGTAGACTTTTCAGCACAAACTCTCAAGTCAAGACGAGCTTGGAGTGAGATATTTCAAGCCCTGAAAGAAAACAAACTTCAACCCAGACTTATGTGCCCTGCAAAATTTTCATTCAAATTTAATGGAGAATCAAGATACTTCCATGACAAAGAACAAATGAAGAAAATCGTGTCCACTAAACGAACCCTAGAAAGAGTACTGAAAGACATACTAGACAGAGATAAAAATAACCATAATCTCCAGAACAAAAATAGAATGAAACGACCAAGCAGGACAAGCAATTAAACAAGGGAGAAAAGCAGAAAGCAAACAATTGGAACATAACATGGTAAAGTTGAACCAGTACATATCAGATATATCCATAAATGTAAATGGCCTCAATTCACTTTTCAAAAGAAACAGGTTGACAGAATGGATCAAGAAACACTATTCTACAAAATACTGTATACAAAAAATACATCTTACCCCAAAGGAAACTCATAGATTTAAAGTCATAGGAAGGAAAACAGTAATCGATGCAACAGGAACTCAGAAAAAAAGAGTAACTATTCAATTTGCAGACAATGTGAACTTCAAACCTAAAATGATTAAAATATATACAGAAGGTCACAACATACTTGTTAGTGGAAAACTTCAAGAGGAAGAACTAAAAATTATAAATATATATGCACCAAATACAGGAGCAACTTACTATATAAGACAAATACTAGCGGACATGAAAAATCAAATACACAAGAATACAATTATAACAGGGGACCTTAACACCACATTGTCACAAAGTGATAGATCAACTAGACAAAGAGTGAGCAAAAAAATCACGGAACTGAATCATACCTGTGAGCAAATGGACTTAGTAGATATTTACAGAGGGTTCTACCCAACCACATCAGAATATACATTCTTCTCAAATGGGACATTCTCCAAAATAGACCATACATTATCCCATATAACATTTTTAAGTGACTGGAAAGGTATTGAAATTATCCCATGCATACTATTTGACCATAATGCACTAAAATTGGAAATTAATGGCAAAAGAAATTGCAAAACATGCATAAATACATGGAAATTAAAAAACAACTTTTTGAACAACCAGTAGGCTACAGATGAAATTAAAGAAGAAATAAAGCAATACCTACAGTTCAATGAAAATGCAGAAACAACATATTGTAATTTGTAGGATGCAATGAGAGTGGTCTTAAGAGGGGCATATATAGCAGTAAATTGTCACTTCAAGAAAACAGATGGAGCACAAATAAACAACCTAATGCTTCATCTTGAGGTTCTAGAAACAAGTTAAGCCCAAAGCTCATAGAAGAGAGGAAATTGTAAAGATTAGAGCAGAAATCAATGCAATTGAAACTAAAAAACAAAACAAAGAATTAATGAATCAAAAAACTGGTTTTTTGAGAGAATACACAAAATTGACAAACCTCTAGCTAACCTTAACAAGAAAAAGAAAAAAAGTCCCAAATTCACGCAATAAGGACTGAAAAGAAGGATATTACTACAGATCCCATGGAAATGCAAAAGATCATGAATACCTACTTTGAAAATCTCTACTTACATAGAGTAGAAAATACAGTGGAAATGGACAGATTTTTAGAAACATATGAACTACCAAAGCTCAACAAGGATGACATAGCAATTTTGAATAACCCAATATCAGCTATTGAAATTGTAAATGTAATTAAAAACTTACTAGCAAAGAAAGCACTAGGTCCTGATGGCTTCACAGCTGAATTCTACAAGAAATTTATAGAAGATTTGATGCCAATACTCGTTAAACTCTTCATTGAGATTGAAAAGGAAGCAATCCTCCGTAAATCATTCCTGGAGACAAGTATTACTCTCATACCAAACCAGAGAAAGACCCAACCAAAAGGAGAACTATAGGCCAGTCTCACTAATGAACACTGATGCAAAGATTCTCAATAAAATACTGGCAAATAGAATGCAGCAAATCATCAAGAAGATTATACATCATGACCAAGTGGGGTTCATTCAGGAAACGCAGGGATGGTTTAACAAATGAAAATCAATAAATGAAATACACCACATTAACAGAGCCAAAAATGAAAACCACATGGTCATCTCAATAGATGCAGAAAAAGATTTCAATTAAGTCCAACACGTGTTCATGATAAAAAAAAAAAAAACCTTCAGAAACTCGGAATACAGGGTGTCTGTCTCAATCTCACAAAGGTCATCTATGACAAACCAACAGCCAACATTATACTACATGGACAAAAACTGAAAGCTTTCACTTTAAAATCAGGAACAAGACAAGGATGTACACTATCACCACACCTATTCAATATAGTTCTGGAAATACTAGCCAGGGCAATGCGACAAGAGAGGAAATAAAAGGAATAAATATAGGAAAGGAAGAAGTAAAATTATCACTATTTGCAGATGACATGATACTCTTTGTAGAAGAACCAAAAAACTCCATTAAAAGATTAATAGAGGTAATTAAAAAATTCAGCAGTGTAGCTGGATACAAAGTCAATGCTCAAAAATCAATAGCAAACTGGGGGTGTTTGTGACCACCAAACCAACTCTGCAAAGAATACTGAAGGATGTTCTAGAGAGAGAGAAGAAAATCACCAGAGTTCCAGAAATAATGGCAGAAAGGCCTCAAAGAAAGGGGCAGACAGTGGAATTAAGGAGAAAAGTAAACAAATAACAACAGAAAAACAGCATGTCAGAGATAAGACAGAGAAAACTGGTTATATCACTGTTTCATCTTGACTGATTTTATTTGAATCTGGTATGCTTGAGAGTGTCGAGTCTGAGAGTAGGGGCAACTACTGTGAAGATGACAGGGTTCAATAGGATACCCATTCTGGTTTGATTGTTAACTGCCTTTGAAATCCTATAATGTCTCCAGTGTTTAGATTTTATTAATAGTGTAAAGCAATGCTAAGTTTATATTATATTTGATGATACAATTTTATTGAAAATAACAAGAGACATCATAGTGACTACTGTAGTTCACCTAGTGTTGTGTTTTAGTATGTTCTTTTCATTTTGTGTTTCTCTAGGAGTTCGTATTGTTGACTTGTTTTGATTTGTTTCTCCCTCTAATACAGAAAGACTAGGTATATGTGTAGAGACTTATACATGTGTAGAACTTCTAAGTAGCTTACGAGAATGGATTATAGTTATTGTAAAAAAAAAAAGGAAAAGAGAGTATTCTAAAGGATATAACTGCATGTATGTTTGAGTGTGTGGAATTCATAACCATGTTACTAAAGTTTTAGTTGGATAGACAAGCAAAACTGATTGCAGTTGCACTGTTTGAATGTCCATTTTGTGGACTTTACTTTTGTAACTTGAACAACTGCATCTAACAGGAAATTATGCAATTATTAACTAGTGATTTTTTACTGCTTACGATTTTTCTTTTTTTTCTGTTTTGTTTTGTTTTTGAAATTTTGTATTTTTTTACCCTCTTTCTGTTTCAAAATTTTTTCTTTAAATAAAAAAAAATTAAAAAAGCAAGAGGAGGAAAAGAAAGTGCTCTAAAAGAGATAACTGTATGTATACTTAAGTGTGTAGGATTGATAACCATGTTACTAAATTTTTGTTGGATCAGTGAACAGAACTATTTGCAGCCTCACTGTTTGAATGTCCACTTTGTATGCTTTAATTTTGTAACTTGAACAACTATATCCAAGAAGACAATATGTAATGTATCAAATAGTGATTTCTTACTGTTTATTTTTTTTTGAAATTCTGTATTGTTTCTACCCTTTTTTCTGTTTTGCTTCCCCCCCTCTTTAAATAAAATTTAAAAAAATCAATAGCATTCCTGGACAAAAACAAAAGACTCACAGAGAGAGAAATGATGGAAATATCACCATTCACAATAGCATCTAAAAAATGAAATACTTAGTATTCAACCTAAGAATGTAAAAAACCTCTATGCTGAAAATTTTGCTATGCTAAAAAAGGAGATTTAAGAGGATATTAGAAAATGGAAAGATATTCCTGGCTCTTGGCTAAGAAGAACCAACATTGTGAAAATGGCCATAATCCCAAAACTGTTATACAAATTTAATGCAATCCCAATCAAAATACCATTAAAATACCTCAGAGATCTAGAGAAAACACTCTTAAAATTCATTTGGAAACAGAAGAAACCTAGAATATCAAAGGCAATTCTGGGCAACAAAGGCAAGGCAGATGGCATCTCTATTTCTGACTTGAAACTATACTACAAAGCCACAGTGATAAAATCAGCATGGTACTGGCAAAAAATATACCTGAGGATCAACGAAACAGACTAGAAGATGCAAACACATCTATAAGGACACTCAGCCACCTGAGTGTTCCCTTTAACAGTAAACATGTTTCCTGGAAGAATAGCCTCTTTAATAAATGGTGTTGGAAAAATTGCCTCTCCACAAGCTGAAGAATAAAACTAGACCCATGCCAGTCACCATGCACTAAACTAAAGTCTAAATGGATCAAAGATCTAAATATTAAAAGAGAAACACTAAATCAATTGGAAGACAAAGTAGGTAGGAGTCTTGGAGATATAGAGTAGGCAGAGAATTAATGAACAAAACACGAACTGCTTGGGAAACACTTCAAAAAATCAACAACAGGGATCTCATATTATTGAAAAGTTTCTGCACTTCAAAAGAAGTCACCAAAAGAGTGAAAAGGAAACCCACAGAATGGGAAAGAATTTTAGACAACAACCCCTCAAATAAAGGACTTATTTCCAGAGCATATAAAGAACTGAAAAACATCAAACCTCCCAAATTCAAAGACTCTCTCCAAAAATGGGCATCTGAAATGAACACACATTTCTCAGATGAAGATATACTAATGGCAAATAAATACATGAATAAATGTTCATCATCACTGGTCATTTGAGAAATGCAAATTAAAACAGCACTGAGATTTCATCTCACTCTGGAAAGAATAGCTGCCATCAAGAAAACAACAGATAACAAATGTTGGTGAGGCTGTGGGGAAAGGGGAACACTGCTCCACTGTTGGTGAGAGTGTAGAATGGTATAGCCACTATGGAAATCAGTATGGAGATTTCTCAGAAGACTAGAATTGGAAGTTCCATTCAATCCAGGTATTCCCCTCCTGGGTATTTTCCCAGAAAAACTGAAGAGGTCATGTCACAGAGATATATGTGCACCCATGTTCATAGCAGCACAATTTGTAATAGCTAAATCTTGGAAACAACCAAGATGCCCAACAACCACAGAGTAGATGGAAAAGATGTGGTATTTTTATACAGCTATAAAAAGGATGATCTTGAGGCCTTCATAGGTAAATGGAAAAAAATTGAAATAAATAAAAATCATATTTATAGAAATCACATTGTGTCTCTGGTGTAAGAAGTAATAAGAAATGTAGGAGTAATAAAACCCAAAATGTGTAATTGCTATTTTAAAAAAGAGAGGAAGGGTTGATAACCATATTACTAAGTTTTTGTTGGATCATTAAACAGAACTGTTTGCATACTCATTGTTTGAATGTTCACTTTGTATGCTTTAATTTTGTAACTTGAATAACTATTTCTAAGAGGGCAATATATAATTTATCAACTAGTGATTTCTTATTGTTTATTTTTTTGAAATTTCTGTATTATTTCTACCATTTTTTCTGTTTTGCATTTTTTCTTTAAATAATTTTTTAAAAAGAAGTAATAATTATTATCAAGTAGCTACATATCTAATTTAAAATCGCATGAGCAGAGCATCTTTACAAGTATAATAAGAGACTACTGCATAACAGGATAAAAGTCAGGCCTCTGAATTTTCATAATAAATCTTGTTTTTTTCATTTTGTCATTTGGTTACCAAGCATATGGTTCCATTTCTAGTAATTTAAATAGAATATCTAAATTTCAGGAACCTGGTCTTGATTGGAGTGCTATTTGTTCTTGCCAAAAAACATAGCTAAATAGTACTGGCACAAGAATTGACAGATTGATGGAAATGTGTAGATTTCACAAAAATAGAATCAATAACAGAATTTAAATAAAAAATAGTGTGTGATTTAAAAAATAAGCAGCATAATCAACTAGCTAAAAATGGAGAGACTATTCAAATAATTTAAAATAATTGTTTAGATGACAAACGATTCATGATAGATATTTAAATTATATACCAAAATAAATCGTAGATAGATGAAAAAATTAAAACTGAAAAATGAATATATAAATGAATAATTATTTACTCTTCTGTTATAGAACAAATTTTAAAATATAAAAGCAGAGAAGTAATTTTCAAAACCAGAGATAAATCTGATTATATAAACACTTAACATTCCTGGGACCCAAAAATGTTTTAGAGAAAATACCAAATTGATAAAAAGTTCCATAAAAGGAAAAAGTTCCATATCGTAATATGTTCAATACATAAAGATGCTCTTAATAAATTAAGAGCTAAAATATGCTCTAATACAAAAATAGGTACTCAGTGGGGAAAAATTCACACAAAAATAAGCAACTCCAAAGCACATTTATCATAGTAGCTAAAATAAAATTATCAAATCAAATGCCAGTGACAATGCCATGATACTAGAGCTTTCGTTCACTACTTGTAGCAATGGGAAATGTCCACCATCATTCTGGAAACAGTTTTATGGTTTCTCAAAAAAGTAAACACAAGCTGCCCATATGACACAGCAATTGCATCCTTCAGCATCTACCACAGAGAAACCAAACTCATACCCATGTAAAAATGTGTGAAAGAATTCTCATACATCTTTATTTATAGGAACTAAAACCTAGAAACAATAAAAAATATTGCAATGTACATGAATACCAGACAAATTGTGGTACATCTATACCATGGAATAATACTTAATAACAAAGGAAAATTATTTATGCATGTGAAAACTGAGATGGATCTTAAAAGGATTTTTGTGCCTGAAGGAATTAGATCTTAAAAGTTTATAAACCTTACAATTTTATTAATAGTACAGTCTAAAATTCACAAAAGTATACAAATGATGAGTAGATGGCTGTTTGCTAGAGTTAGGGATGGCTGTGAATAACTAATCATGGCTATAAATGGATAGAACAAGAGAATCTTATGGTAATACAGCTGTATACCTTGATTATGGTAAAAGTTCCATAAAGCTAAAGATAATAACATTGCATAAATAGAACTTCACACATATACAAAATAAATAAATATGTGCATTTCATCTCATTAAAAAGTTTTTGCACATGGAAAGAAATTACCAAGAGAGCAAAAAGAAAACCCACAGATTGGGAAAAATCACTCAGACAAAGGACTTTTATCTAGAACATACAAAGAATTGAAAAAAATCAAATTTAAGACCCAATCCAAAACTGGGCATCTGAGACGAATACACAATTCTCAGATGAAGAAATAGAAATATGTGCAGGTTAGTACATTTAGAAGTAGTGAAATGTGCATGAGCTTGTGGACCGTATCAATGATTTTCTCTTGATATTGCTATTGTGCTATAATTATGTGTGACCTTAAGTTGAACTGTCAATTTGACTCACTTGTGAGCCACACTGCTCAATGTTGTGGGGTGGATCTTGGAGCTGCGACCTCAGGTACAAGATGTGGTCCCTTGTACCTTCCTTTCCAGCTCTGTTCCCCTGCTCTGCTTTCCAGTTACTACAAACTAAGCAGCTTCCCTCGACTACACTCTTCTACCATGATGTTTCTGCCTTGGAGTGAGCCAGCCATAGACTGAACACTCCGAAACTCTGCAACAAATTTTCCTCTCGTCCTTTAAGTTGTGGTATTATGCTTCAGTTAAAGGAAATCTGACTGATCCTTTATGTATGGAGTTAACTTGGAGTCAAAGTAGGTGATGGGTGCATAGAATCCATCCCACCCCTGTATATTTCTTTGCAATTTCCGTCAAATATAGAAAGCAAATTAAAACAAAATTTTCTCACTTAAATTATCATTTTTCCAAATTACAATAGTCAAAGCTGGTTGTGATACAATTAGTTAAGTACTAAAATATATTTCTATAAATTTCCATAGTTTAGTAGAACCCCTATGAAGAGCATTATGGAAACAGGTAACAACAAAGTTCTTATGAATCTTTATGGTGTGACAGAGAAGTCTGTTATATGAGTAATCCTGCCTCCATGTTCCACCTTCCCCAGAGAGGAAGTATAATTGTGTCGCAGGACATTTTTCAGGCTAACTTTATTTGTAGGCAGGGTAACTGATGAATTAGGGCACTCACCTATTCTCCCTCTCCCTCTCCCTCTCCCTCTCCCTCTCCCCCTCTCTCCCTCTCTGCCTCTCTCACTCAGCCTCTCTCACTTTGCCTCTCTCACTCTCCCTAACCCTCCCCACCTCTCCTCATTCTCTTACTCTTTGGTTTCCCTCATGTAGGCATCTGGACTATGAAAATGCCATTTGGCAATCTTAATCCTTTCTCTCTTACTTTTACCTGCAGCATTTGTGATGAGTCCACCAATTAAGGATATGAGTCTGGCTACTGAAAGTGTTTTAATTTGGACTCAAGAAGAAGGCTCTGCAGAGGCTTTGGATGAGAGGCACGTACTCAAACTCCAATTTGTCAGAAAGTTTCTGAAATGTTATCTTGATTTACTATCCCTGTTCCTCCTGCATAGGTACCCTTGGATACTCTATGGGGAAGATGAGATATCTCTGAGTCCTTATCCAGGTGCTAACTGATATGACCCCAAATTCTACACTGTGTCTCCAACATGGTTTAAAGAAATCTTTATCATTTCCATTCTAAGATTTATGCATAGGGATGTTGGCTACAATATTAATCATAAGAATTAGAAAAAAATATAAAATAAATAACAAGTAAAATGTGTTGGCTGTAGTGCAACCACTAGAAATAATAATTTTGAAAAACAGTGAATGACATTTTGAAGTCCCAAACTCTCATAAAATTAAAAATTAATATATAGGAAAATCATGATAAAATCTATTTTTGTTAATTCTTACATTGAAAATATCTAAAAATCTACATACAAGTTTAGTATCTAGTAGCATACACCTATAACTATTAAGTTAAAATGAAATGATTTTATATTTCAAAATAGCCTTAAAATTATTGGCATTTTAAAAAATAAACAGATCCTATAGTTTTTAATAATATTTGCATTTTCCATTATATTTATTATTAAATATTTTGTTACCATAAAGCAGAAATAAGTGTAAGACTTTTAATCATGACAATCTGGTTGTATAAAGTTACCTGTTAGTGATACTAATTTTAGCTCATTATGAAAATAAAATTATTGCCTGCATAGAAAATGCTAGTGGCTCTGTAGCTTGACATCTTTCAACTTACTCTTTCCCCATGCAAAATATTTTTTAAACTTATAGAGTAGTATTCCTTTTTGAAATCCTCATGAAAAGAAAAAAATGAAATTTATTTCAAAATGTAAGATTCTATGATTAATATTATATTTTTTCACAGTAAAATGTAGACAATACAAGAAAAAACCAATATGAACAGAAACTCCAAACTTCTGTTTGATTACTGCCATATATCTATATTTTATGATTTCTTATCTACCTTGAAGCCTTTTGGAAACTATTCCTGTGCAAAACACAGAAAACAAATATAGACATAGCTGCAACTTTGTGGTGTTTCTAAACACTACAATGGATGGTATTCTTGTTTTTTTTGTTTTTTGTTTTTTTGGTTTTTTTTTTTTTTGTACCAGGGATTGAACTCATGACCCTGTACTTGCTAGGCAGGCACTTAAGCCACTCAGCTAATTCCCCAGCCTGGGATTCTTGTTATATATTGTACATATTTATATTCTATTATATAGACTAATATATCTAGCCAGTGACACTGAAGATTCAGGCATTATTCGCACACACATGAACACATACATACACACACTTTTCATTCAGACCGAACATTAGTATTTTCACCATCAAATTATTTTTAAGGAAAGCCTTATTTTATCATATATTTTTGTATTTTCAGACTGTTAACTATGAAATTTAATTTTATTTTAAAAACACAAAGCCCATCATTCTGATTATCTCCTCTGTCATATGCACTCCAGAGTTTATAATCAGTGTAAGGATGTTTATTTTCATCCAAAATGGCTCTGAATATTTGCTTAGAGTGATCTCTCTCTTTTGCCATGATTTATCACTACATTTTAGGGACATGTGTGCCCTCTTCACTTCTGCTGAGGCAGAAAGTAGTATTTTAGTATTTTTGTTTCTGTGGAGGCTGAGACATCTATGTGGTCAGTCTGCCCACATCTATGGTGAAACTTTAAATTATTGGCCAAATCAAGGCACTTTAAAAGCAAAAATAGTGCTGATACTAATTATGCAGTAACAACATGATTAAAGGAGGAGTATCCCAGGCAAACAGAGATTTATAGTCACCCCACCCATGCCCCAAGTAGATGTCACCGGGAAGCTCAAAATGAGAGGGTTTGACAGATGCCTTAGGCAAAATTAGCTTCAGTGCTCATTTATCTTTCTGGATTCACAATTTCTCTCCCTTTCCAACCTCTAAGGATTTTCCCTTACTTTTCTAGTGAGTTCAGCAATGTAATTTATAATCTTTTAAAAATAGTTTATCAAGGATTTTGGGATATTTTTACAGGGAAGGACAATTCAGTATATGTAGTTTCCAACACTGCTATATATAGAAATCTCTTTTGTTATCATTAAATGTGTACTAATGTGCAAATGCATAAATATAGAAAAATGCAATTAAAAAAGAAAAGGTCTGGAAAGATGCAAAATATGCAGTCATCACTTATAGGAAGCAGGCATACAGATGACTTGTGTTTTATGCTTTTTTAAAAAATTGTCTATATCCAAATGTTTTAGAGAGTGTTATGTTATTCTTATATACAAGAAATAAAACTGAAATGATTAATATTTAAGGGATTCAATCCAAAAATATAAACAAATCCCTCATTAGCAGAAATTCAACAAGCTCTATTCATATATGAAATCCTGTAATCAACAGCTGTATTACTTGACTACAGTACTTTATTTTTCTTTAGAAGCACTTTCGTTATGTTATTTATAATCATTTCGTGCTTGCTTTTTGCCAGAGACCAATACATTAGAAACAGTCATTTGAAAACACTGTCCAATGC
This sequence comes from Hydrochoerus hydrochaeris, assembly GCA_004027455.1. Taxonomy (NCBI): domain Eukaryota; kingdom Metazoa; phylum Chordata; class Mammalia; order Rodentia; family Hydrochaeridae; genus Hydrochoerus; species Hydrochoerus hydrochaeris. The sequence continues at coordinate 85,542 of PVLA01002116.1, read as the reverse complement.
TTTGTTCAATCTCTTCTTATGTATAAGCATTCCTATCATCATTTTCCCTGAAAGAAACCAGAAAGAAATTCACTTTCTTTGATGGCCTGATATGGTTAATTTGAAATACTGATGGTTTAAAATGCATTTCTTTTTTGCTGGGTGTCAGTATTCTCCCAGGAAAGTATAGATGCTAACCCATCTGAACTTTTCTGTGTTAACTGCATGACACACCAAATACATAGTTAATGTAGCATCTAGCACTGGGCTAAAAACTGGCGTCCTTTTTTGTATTAGCAGTCAATATGGCCTTAGTGATTATTGCATTACCTTAGTTGTGTTTGTTGCTTGGTCATCTACTGTTTTAATTTTACCTGAATCCTTATTGGTAAAGCCAAGGTCTTTTGTAGAATAGATAAATTTTTAAAGAAAACCACCGAAATTGCGTAAGAAGCTTACAGAAGGAGCTATTTCGTGGCTGTTGTCCATCGTTATTGTCACCACTAGAAGGCTCAGCTAGATTTCAAAAATGCCATTGATTGATTTAACAGCAGTTACTGGCTAAATAAATCTTTACAGTTGAGACAGACTATGAATATGCCAAATGGACTCCAATGCATGTGTAATACAGGTAGCTGAGCCAGTTAGAAATATTATAGGCAGTCAGACAGGGCTAGGCCCTCGAAGAAGCTAGCACAGAGGACCAGATGTCTGATAACCTTGGAGGAGACATACACTTCTTGCTGCAGGCCAGATCTCAAAACAGAAGAAACACACCCCTTGCTTTGGGCCACATCTCAAGACAAATGCAGGCACACCCTTAAGTATAATCCTTAGGTATTAAATCTGTATCACTTTATGCCCACTTTGCAAATTCCCGTTTCCCCACCTTTGAGCCACCTAATCTCATGATTTTGCTTTATAAAAGTCCCTGGAAAAGACAGAGACTTGGGAAACCTGCTAGGGACCCCCTTCTATCTCTCTTCAGACAGAAGCTTTCTCTCAATAAATATATTCTGTTCTTCACCTCCATTGTTCATAAAATTCATTCTTCGATTTTAGAGAACATGAACTTGTAGACATAGTAGGTCGGGAGTCTCATTCCCCTATATCAATAACTTAAAATATGCAGGATAGTGTGTTTTCAAACATTTCAGTGGTTGCTTAAAGAGAGTTTGATGATTATGTGGATGATATCTGAAAAATTATTAAGTAAGTTGACTTCAGGAGGCCAACGTAGGATTCAAATACAAATAATTTGATTTCAAGGCCTGGTGCCCTTACTGCTATAGTATTGTGCAAACAACAAGGGAAAAGCATAGCAAGGACATTAAGCTCAAAGGCCCCAATTTGCACAAGTGGGTGTGAAACAAATGATCCAGTAGAGATTGCAAGATTGATGCATGAAAAGAAGAAAGCTGGAACAACCGGAGTGACAACTTTAAGTGGGAAAGAATTGCTGCTGGGAGAAACGACAGCTGTGCACTGTGCTCTTGAGCTCCACTACCAAGAACCATGATGGGAAATTAGGGCTGACTCACAGCGGAGAGTTACCACAAGGAGCACCAGCCAGTGTGTAGGCTGGGGAGCCTGCTGCCTGCTTTTCTATCTCCTAGAGTGAATCACTCCTGAGAAAAGGATGCTAGCCAGGAATAATCTCTAAACTCCTCAGCAAGGAAATTATTACAATTTCCCAAACAGATAATCAAAGAAAACAAACAAACACTGGCAAAGTTTGAAGACCCAAAATATTGAGTGTGCGCTCAAGCTATTTGTTTACATCCTAGGTGCTTCTTGCATTTTGGCTCGTGATCATGTGACTGTTTGCTTTATCTGAGCAGAGATTGTGATCTTTGTGATTGTTGTATCTCTTGAATCAAGAGTTGTGTTTTGCATGGCATGTGTTCAATAAGTATTTACTAAATCGCTGAAATAGTCCCAGTGAGAGATAATAAATTCATGTATAATTATCTCATTTCAACCTGAAAATAAATCCTGGAAATAAATTTGGTATTTGGAGCTCTATATAGTAGCCTCCTTTTATACATGGGGATATGTTCCAAATTCCCCAGGGTGGTGCTTGAAATCAGAAATTAAACCAAAACCTGCATATACCATGTGTTTTTCCCCCCAATGGATGCATACCTAGGATGAAGATTAATTTTTAAGTTTAATTTATAAGTTATAAGAAATTAACAGTGATAACTAATATTAAAATAGAACCATTTTAACAATATACCATAATAGAAGTTATCTGAATATAGTTTCTATCTCAAAAAATATCCTTTACACTGTACTTGTCCTTTTTGTGATGATAAGAAATGATACAATGCATAGGTGCTAAGATGAAGGGAGAAGAATATGGCAGGTATTGGGACTTAGCCTAGCTTACTACTAAGGGTTACTTGGATGCAAGGACCGCAGGACTAAGACAGTCAGTGTGATAACTGGAATGGCTAAGTTATCATGGGTGGGTAACATATACAGCATAGGTAGCACTGGATAAAAGATGACTCCTATCTCTAGTGGGAAGAAGCATGATGATGTGAGTTGTGCATGTAAATGGCAATGGGATCTAATGGAATGTGGGCAAAATACTGACTGAGTCTGCCAAAATATTCCTGATTTATCCATGGTTTTCTTCTTCATAGTCGCAGTTATCTGCAATGATCCAAAGTTTGAAACTATGAAATGGAAAGTGCCAGAAATAAACTACTCATAAGCTTTAAATCACACAGTGTTCTCAATTGCATTATGAAATCTCAGAAGTTCTTGGTGTATTTTAACTTCTAAAACCCAGCACATCTGTTAGTGCAGACTCTGTTGAAAGGATGGCCTGCAGACTCCTGGAATACCTGGCCACACCCAAGAACAGCAAGAGACATCTCAGAATTAATTTCCTCCACAGACAGATCCAGTCTAATGCAGAAAAGCCTAAAGGGACAGATAAACCCATCTCTTCACGCATGAATGGAACAGTTCTGAAATGCAGCCCCCAGTGTCACTTGGAAAGCCCCCCAAAATTGAGCCAAACTTACACTTTGATGTGGTTTGCTTAATAAAGAAACTTTGACATCTTTCCATTCCTGACTTCAAACCACTACTCCAGTAGAATATTCATTTAGGGGATGTTTTCTCCTAAGTCAGTTTCACATAAATCCTCATCTCAAGTTCTGCCCCGGGAGACCAGACCTAAAATAATATTCCCAAAGTATATATTTTCCACATATTAAATTTCAGGATGACACATTTATGATGGCCATTTGTTAAGGCCAGGTACAGCAGCAAGGAGGACTTCAATTAGTCTATATTTAATATTTTAGCCACATCAGATATTTCTGTAAAATTCCTTAAGTTAGGCAGGATCATTAATTTATATTTTGGTGAACCAGACAGTATGATTCTAGCTTCCTCTCTTTCATCCACAACTCATCACAAAAAACAAAGTCCCAGGAAGTTAAATAAAGTCCAATTACTGAAGTGATGGTAAATTGACTTATGTTATGGGCCCGTGTGTTGTACTTGCATTATCCTCAGCAAGTCACTTAGCCTCTGTGAGTTTTATAGTTCTCCTGTACACAACAGGCATAACCACAACCTGTCCTGTCTGTGTCACAGTATTATCATATGCAATTCAATTTTCGAAAATGCACTGTAAAGTAAAATTGATTCATAAAACCGTAAGAGTGTTCTGAGTACTGCGTGAAATGGGAATACCTGAAATGAGCCCCCAAGAGAGGGATTTTACTCCGCTTTTGGATTCCATGAAAAATAAAAATTTCCACATTTGTAGTTTGTACAACAACCACTTTGTAGTTTTTATGACATATGTATTATCACAGAAACATTTTAATAGTTGTAGAATTTCAAAATCTTTCATTGTAGAAATAACCTATCTAACTCTATTACATGGGCAAATGGAAACCCAGGAAACTTAAAAATCTCCACAATCAAATAGTCAATCAATATAGAGACAGTTCTTTAAAAAACAAACTCACAGTTCTCTCCTGAAGTTCTTTCTAGAACACTTGAGTTAATCAGAGAAAAGATTACAAATGGAAAAACATTCTAAAGTAATATTAGCAGATCAGAAACTGCTAACAGAATTTTTCAACAGGTTGAATATTTACACCAGTAACTTCAGTTACTTTCTATAATACCATTTATTATTAAATGTTTGTTTTAGAAAATGTGTTGCATTGATGTAGCTAACCTTAGTCAAACACTGTACTTACATAGCACTGTACTGCCAGGCACTGTGCTAAGAGCTTTCCAAATATTAACTAATTCAATTGGTTTAAAAGTTGGTAATGTAACTCCGTGTCCTAAGGGATACTAGGAACTTGGACTTTTCTGCCACTGCTCCATAGCCTTCTTTGGAGGTTGTTGGAGAGCAAGGCAGCATGAGGAGTCCCCGAGGCCTCACTTAATCTCTGTTCTGCTTCTAGTGGTCCTGGTCTAGAGGTTGGGTAGTATTTTTCTCCATTTTTCCAAATGCCATAAAGCAGCTCCTGCTCCATGAAAATCCTTGGTGAGACTGTCCACTGACAGCTGGTATAGTAAGTTCAAGAGAAACACAAATAATTTAATCACCATTCCTAGATTCTGAGTAATTAGCAGTTCAGTGGATGAAACAGACTAAAAATATTTTCAGGTTCTTATTAGAGAAGAGGAAGTAGATCAGGGTAGGAGGAAGAGAAGGCAAGGGAAGTAATGGGTGTGGAAGGTGCCAAAATATGCTATATGTCTGCATGAATGCATCAAATGATACCTATTATTCTGTATCATTCATATGCACTAATAAAAAATAGAAGTTATCACACTAAAAATACAGACAAAAATGAAAGAAGAAAAGTGGAAAAGCAATAACTCTGCACCAGGACATCAGAGAAGGCTACAGAAGGCATTTTCAAAGTAACACTAAAAGCCCTGTAGAAGTGTTGGGAGCCACTGAAGCTAAAAATTGACCACTGGTGCCTGGCTGCAGCATGGCTTTCCCAAGAACAAAGAGCGCCCAGGTGAAGTTACTTCACCCCAAAAAATACCCAGCCCAAGACAATCCAAACAGTGGGTTGCTAGGACAATGGGGTGTCATATGACATTAAGTTGCTAAAAGGTATAAATGCCCCTACAATTAAGAGGCAGTTTCCTTCCTCCCATTCAGAAAGTAAGGTCTCCACCTCACACCAGTTTTGTCTCTTCTTTATTTTCTCATCCTCTTGCTGTCTTTCACCCCAAGAACTCCAAGGGCTGTATAGACTGCGGCATAGAAGTTATTTTAAAATGAGAAAAGGATTAATGGTTAAGTATCGTATTTTAGATTTGGAATAAGTCTCAAAGGCTCATGTGATGCAGACTTGGTCCACAGCTAGAGGTGCAGCTGGGTGGTGGTGGAAGTCCTGGGAAGTGGGGCCCAGTTGGAAGGAGTAGGTTGCTGGAGTGAACCCTTGATGGGTGAATTCTGTTCCTGGTCTCTTCCTTGCTTGGCCACTGTGAAGCAGCTTTTGTCCACCAAACACTTACTCTGTGATGGACTACATTGCCACAAGCCTCAAAGCTACCTGTCAAAGCACTATGGACTGAAACTTCAGAAACTGTATATCAAAATAAATAGTGACTCCTTCAAATTGATTTTCTCAGGTATTTTGTCACAGTAATGGAAATTTGACCACATGGTAGTATATAGGAAATTATTTCAATTCAGTGAAAAAGCCTGCATTCACTTAAAGATATTTATTGTTCATATAATTACTGACAATGATAATACTGTATATATACCAGTAAATAGCTTAAACTAATAATAATGTCATATAAATTAATATTTTGCATACAATATAAGGTAAATATTTTAAAATACAATAGTTTCACTTTATATAACAACAATCAGTTAGATAAGCATTATAGGAAAAGTTATTTAATTCAAAATAACCCCAAGCATCAATGACAACAAATAACAGAAACAATCTTAATTTCAAATGAATAGAACCAAAAACATTAGGGAAGTTTCCAGACATTACTTAAGGACATCAAATAAGACTTATGCAAGTAGAAACACAAAAACTGTCCATGGCTGGGAGGAAGAAGTAATATTAAAATGTCACTTGCCCCAAATTAGTTTACAATTTTAACTGTGGCTAAAATTCTATTGTGATTTGTTTTAATGTGTGACAAAATGATAAAAAATAGGTATAATAAATACTTAAAAAATAAAAGCTATTAATAAAAGATGAGTTAATAATGGGAAAGTCGTAATAGATACTTAAAAATTATTGTAATAACCACGATTCTGTCACATGAATACATTAGTGAAATACAATGGGGATTATATTGCAAGTATATGGTAATGCATATTTTATAAAGATACAGTTAATATTGATGAAGAAAAATTGACTGTGCTGGGACAAATATCTAATAAACTAGCAATATACAATTTCATCCCTCCTTATTCTTTACACTGAAAGCAACTCCAGATGGAATAGTGACCTAATCTTGAAAAAATAAAGCACAGAAGTACTAGAAGAAAGTTTTGGGCTTTATTTAACACAATCTTATGGCAAAAATGCCTATAATTTTTTCCTAAAATATTACTGTATTCCTTGACATCTCCACCAAGGGAAAAGAAGAGCTTAAAGTTAGAAAATAAGCAGTCAAATGAACAGAGAAAAACTGTGTGGAAAAGTTTGCATTACAAATTACATAATATTGGTGCATATATAATTCAACATATCAAACAAATTATAATACTAATATATTAAAAATGTAAAAGGCATTATCAGGTTTTTTCCATGGCCAAAACCTACAACTGCCTCATCACACACTACTAAATAAAACTAGTACTCATTCATCTGTTATTCAAGATATTTCAAGATTTTATTTCAATATATCTTCCAAGCCTTCACGGCTTCCTTCTAAGCATACTGACACAGATAAGCTGGTCTGGAGTGAGTGAAAGGTTATGGGATCTTCACTGATTGGTGTACTCTTGGCCAATCAGGGTCCTAGCCTTTGTTGCTAGCATGAGCTGTTTCTGGAGTGAACTGTTGCGAGGGTGTGCTAAGGGTCATGAGGCCTAGGGGCATAAATGCATGCAAACAGGTCCCTAATGTAACTGTTCTACCCCTGCAAAGATTTCACAAAGGGCAACTTCTTTCAATATGTGAATGGTCTTTTCTATAACTACCTTCCTTATCAGTCACTTCATGCCCTATTCTTGCCTATCTCTCCTTCTAACTGTCTCTGTGATTCTGTACATTTGACAAAACAGATAAAACTCACTTTTTGAGCATGAATTTATTTCCTGCCATTGTTCTGTTGTTGAAATCACCTTTTTGGAATGAAATAATAACTTTGTCCCTTCTCTCAATATCTAAATGCTAAGCAACCTTTATTTCACAATGCAAAAGCCTCTTACGCAGACCTTCCTTAACTTCGACTCACACAGATTTTACCATAATCTCACCTATATTTTAAGCATTTGTGAACGGTTTTGCCTGTTTAGCCTGGGAATTTCTCACCTTCTTGTTTCCCTTAAATAGAGCTGAACAGATGAATTCACAGACAGAATCTTTAAGATGAGGTATGATAAAACAACTGTGTTACACTAATGGGACACAATAATCGCTACAGAAACTTGTTTACAACCTAGGTCTTCAGTCTCCAACAAAATTCAATGACATCTTTGAGCCTTTGACTTTTATTCTACAAAACAAGGTGAGATGCATCTTAAGGGCTGTTGAAATTTTTAAGTAAGATACAATCTTTTTGTGAGCATGGTCCTATTATCATTTGTAAAATAAATGTTACAGGCCAGACATTAAGATAGATGCTTTATGTTTGTTAGCTGTCTAACCCCTAATTATTTGGATGTGAAAACATCCAATTGTAAACAGCCAACTTGTACTGTGTATAAGTTGAGTAACAACGCATTGCTCATACAGATGCTTTGAATTTGAATCACTGAAATTACGAATGAAACAATTATTTGTTTCTCACAGCATTGGTGAATAACACTGCTGTAACCAATGTAGCAAAAATTATGGGCTGCATAGACACACATAATTTAGAAGAGGGCAGGGAACAGAAGACATTTTTATCTTGTCAGGATAAGTCTATGTGAAATATTAGAAAAAGTGAAGTTGAAAATCTTAAGAAGACAGACACTTCTGTATAAAAACCACTTTGTCAAAAATCACTTCAAGGAAAACTCTGACACCTGAGCAAGGCAGGTGACTTGTGGTAAGCAAGTCAATAGACATAAAGAAATGTGAAACGGACCCCGGTAAAAAGAGACAGCAATTCTGCCAACTTTTACATGACAGATGATTTCAGAAATTGGAAAAGAAAGAAATCTTTCTTTACGTTATAAAGCCATAATGATATTGATATCAAAACCTAAAAGATGGCTTAAAAGAACAAAATGCAAACCATTATTACCTTTGAACATAAATATAAAACACTAAGTCCAGCAAAAATGTGTTGATTTCTGCATCTGGAAATAATCCACCAAGACTTTTACTAAATGCTTACTGTTTATATCAACTTATTATGCCTGCAAAAATATGAAATCCACAACCTAAATACACTTAAGAATGAAAAAACAGGGAACTTCATATAAAAAAGAGGGATGAAAAGACCTATAGGATAACTTTCTGTTATTCTGGTGTTCTGTGCAGGACAAAGTACATATAGCAAACACTATGAGACAGAGATAATTAGAGAAAATGCCAAACTTTTACAGCCAGAAAGAAAAAAAAAAACAGAAGTCACCTGGAGGAAATCAGAATCATAGCAGCTGGAAAGAAACAGAGAATACTGAAAGGGAAAGCTTTCAAAATTGTGCATACCATCATCTTCCTCTGAACTCTGCAACGTACATGTGTAGAACAAAATCAAACTGAAGACAGAAACAAAAGGCTTATCTGAGAAGGAGAAGCTGCCCAAAAAATAGCTTACAGTCCGTATCCAGTCATAGCTAGCTGCCAAGTTAGAGAAAAGGTGGAGGGATTGACTCATCAAGAAAGAAAAGGAAAAGAATTCACAGTATCCACAAATTAACATGCACAATGCACAGACAACCTGTAAACATTTAAAATACGAAGAACTGATAGGATACCTCAAGAAGAAAATCTGCAAAATCTGAATCTAGGAAGAAACATGTCACAATGAGCAGGAAAGTTTTTTAAATTGGCAATTGTTCCTTTCCTACATGAAGTGAATAAAACTAATGAAAATAAATGAGCCCAGCTCTGCTGGCAAATACCTGTGACCCTAACACTCTGGAGGCTGAGGCAAGAGGATTGCTGTGAGTTTAAGGCTGGCCTGGAATACATAGTGAGTTCAAGGGCAGCTTGAACTGTATAGCAAGACCTTTTCTCAAAATGAACAAATAAAAGAAACAAACAAAAATTATCTCTAAACTGCTGGGGGGGGATCTCAAAGTGTACTTTAAGAATGAAAACACAGTGAATACATTTTCACATGAACAAAAATGACAGTTCATATGATTGAATGTAAACTATAATAAATACTGAAGTAAATTTTTCCATTGAAAGAAAAGGAGGGCTGGAGATATAACTCAGAGGCACAATTCCTGCCTGGTAAGTGCAAGGTACTGAGTTCAATTGCAGGAACAAAAAACCCCAATATTATTAAATGATGTTACTCAAATTTATCAAAAGATTAACTGCAATACCTATTAAAATTACAACTGCATTTTCTTTGCTGAAATTTATAAATGAGTTCTGAAATTCATATGGAAATGCAAAGGTATCAAGGAAATTTTGTAGGTAAAGTATAGGGTTTTCCACATGTGGTGTTGGGAGAATTGGATATCCACATACAAAGTGATCAGTCTGAACCCCTACACATCTTATTCAAAAATTAAATTATTATGTATCATGGATCTGAGTGAAAGAGCAAAACTAGTAAATTTTCAGAAAAGAAAAGTCAGTGTGATATTGTTTCAGCCAAAAAAAATTAAATATGCAAAAAAGTTGAATATTTTCCAAGGAAATATACAAATGGCCAGCAAGCATACCAAAAGAGGCTCAACATCATCAATCATTTGAGAAATACAATTGATAACCAGTAAATGCTACTCGTGGTGTTATAACCAAAAGAGCTAGGAAGGCTTAGAGACACTTGGAACAACATAGATAGATTTCAAATGCACAAAGGTAAGAACAAGAAGCCAGATTTAGAAGGCTACCCCATATTTAAATATCTCTAAAATAAAAAATGTATATACCTGTAATCCCAAGCACTCTTGGAGGTTGTGGTTACAGAATTGCAAGTTCAAGCCCAGCCCCGAAAACTTAGTGACTTAGTGAAACCCTGTGTCAAAATGAAAAGGTTTTGGGATATAGATCAGTGTCAAGGCACTGGATTCAATCCCTACTACTGCCAAAAGTGAGAAAGCTAGCTAGCTAGTTAGGCAGACAGATTATTGACTACCAAAAGTTAAACGGAGAAATTTAACAATAAAAAGATGCAAAGTAAATCTGGATGGTGATTATACACTTGCATGCAGTCATAAAACCAGACTTATTCATGAAAGGTTGACATTTTAGATTTTAGGCTTTTTTATTAGAAAGTTTGAGATATATAATAATTACACTCATATTGAAGAATTGATATATATATATATATATCACATCTTCATAGTTTCTACTAACTTTTGTGATGGTAAATTGTACTTGAATTTAACTAACTTAATAAAAACAAATGAATGAATTTTAAAAAACCAATAGAAAAATATTAAAAGCAAAAAATAGGCTACTCACGATAGTTATGCCTACAATAAAAATATAAAAAGGACACAATTATTTTTATAGTAAGATGAGCAAAAATTAGATTTTTAAAGTAAGTAGCCTGGGCTTATCATTAGATTGTCAAATATTTAAATGCTGATATTCATGGCTATTATGAATATGTGACACTATGAGACCTTGTACTATAGAATAAGTTTTGTATTTTAAGCCAATAAGCCAAAAGCTCAAAGATCAGTTAAAGAAAGTGATGGTGCAAAGTTTTTAAACGTAGGTGGGTTGAAATAAGGAAAAGTTTTGAATAAAATTCAACTACTGAACTCTAACCTTAACAGTAAAAAAGTTTGATAAAAAGATATCAACAAAATATAAAATGTGAATGCACACTAGAGTACATGGAAATGAACACAGTATGACAAATGAATTATATATCCATTAGTAAAGATTGTTTTGTCAACAAAATGGTTACTGGAAAATTGACTTGAAAAGCATAAAATATTATAGTCCTGTCTCACACTATATGCCAGAATGAAATTGAGATGAGCTAAAGATTAAACAAAGAAAAGAATTAACTAATATTTAGACGATCATTACCTTGCTAGTGTGTTTTCTCCCCATCCTATTTTATCTTTCTAAAGAAATCTTAGTTAAAATGCACTTATTTCCCCTTTAAAAACTAACTATAATAAAGTGAGGTTGTATTTGAGAGAGCTGTTTTGTTTTGGTAGATCTTCAATAGACAATGGTATTTCAAACATACACCTGAGAATTAGACATAATACAATTGTTTCCAATTAATGATGTAAGGTTTGCTTTGGAGCTAAGCTCATTTGAGAGTGTTATTGTTTATGGAGAATCCAAAGATACCATGCTGGCTCTGGTATTTTATAAACAAAATTCAAGTTATGTTTTTCTATATCTTTCCTCACTCACCTTCATGCTACACTTGTAAAGGGAAAATACATAGGTTTAAATGACTCTTAATAACAAGCTTAATTAGCACTATTGATGTTGGAAGAGGCAAAAATATAACTGTTAAAATGAATTTATTGAAAACTGCAATTACAGTATCATTTTAAAAACAATTTTGCAATGCTTGGATCACTGTCATTGAGAATACTGTCTTGAAGCTTTGTGACTTCTGCCACTATGTACTGTGCTAAGTAAGCATTGTGTGCTTTTGTTTCCAGTGCAAAAGATCCAACCAACCATGGATCAAAACTCTGAACCATGAATCAAAATAAACCTTTTTTTTTGTACAGTTCATCTCAGATACCTTGTCATAATAACAGAAGCTGACTAACACACTACCTAAGAAAGGGTAACCTCTACAAGCTGTCTTATTATCTCTTGTCCACATACATTTAATGCTAGTAATTAGCATGGTATTCTGATTTTTTCCAACTTTTATTAGTGCATTTTGGATGTACAGATTGAGTTTCAGTTGGAAGATTTGTACTTGCACTAATATGTTACTTATTTTTCTTCCATCCTCCCTCTTAACTCACATTCTCCTCTAGGTTCACATGGTTTGAGAAGGATTTCAATGTGCAACATGTAATAATATCTCATGAGATTTAGCATTATAATACATGAGAAAGCAAAATGCATGATAATAATAGCACAAACGCTAACACAGGAAATAAAAGTATGTTGTTGAAAATTCTTTATAATATACATGAGCTGGTATCTTATTTGAAGATAGTGTTTGATAAGTTGCATACTACAAATCCTAAAGTAAATGCTTTAAAAATAGAGGGATAGCCGAGAAAATGAAAAAGATGCTCATATGAACTATTATCAAAAGTGCATCTAAACAAAGCAATAGGGAGAAAAAAAGAAGCCAAAAAGATGGGACACATAGAAAACAAATACAATCAAATTGTATTTTCATTGATTTGAAATAGCAGAATACCATAGATAAAATATGAAGATTGTAGCACTGAATACAAAATCAAGATTCAATTTTGTGCTATAGAAAAAATAATCTTGATTTAAATATGAAATATAAATTAAAACATAAATGAAGACAAAATACACCCTATAAAAACTAATAAAAGGAAAGATGGAAGTTTTTATCAAAGTGGATTTCAGCAAGGAACATTACCAGTGGTAGAACGTCATTTATTAATGATAAAAGGGTCAATTCAAAAACAGTACATAATAATTCAATGTATATACATAGCAATTAAAAGAACTTTGAAATGAATAGAAGCAAAAACTTTGATAAGTAAAAGAAAAAATAAAAGAAAAAATAGACCTGAGCTCCATTATAGTTATAAATTTCAAGACCCTTCTATTACAATTGAGAAAAAAAGGCAATAGAAAATCAACAAGTTATATGGAATATTTAGCACATAATTCCAAAAATAAATGCAAATAAATCATACAAAGTATATTGCCTGACTAAAATGAAAATAAATTAGAATTACACAAGAAAAGTAAAGGTAGAAAAGCAGCAAATGTTTACAAATTCAACATCATCAAATAATCCATGGCACAAATTAAAAAATCGCAAAATAAATCAGCAGTTCTTTTCTGCTAAAGGAAAATGAAAACAAAATCAACCAAAATTCTGATAGGCCATTAAAATAGTGCTCAGATGAAAAAATACAGCACCTCATTCTTCATTAGAAAAATAGAACTTTTAGATAAATGAACTTATCAGAATTTATTGGAAGAAAGAAATGTTTCATAAACCAAACACCAGTCCAGATCAAAAATGGTTAGAAAGGCTCCTCTCCACCACATTTACAGGATTTATTTTAACCAGAAAACAGAAGTGACACACAAACAACTGGTTTAGTGCCACCATAATTTGTCTTATGTGGTCATTGGTCAGCTTTGTGCCACTCATTGGCCGCAAGTTCATTTGCTGTGGTTGGCTGAGACTGCTACTGGCTATGAGATTATTCTTCCATGTTAGGTTATAGTCTATTTACACCTCAAACGAGAAACTACTTGACCAAACTTAACAAATGTATGGAAACAGCTTTATGTCAAATCCAACATAGCAGGATAAAGCTTAAAATCAATGATTTAATCTCCCACATTGACAAATTAGAAGACCAAATTAAACAAAGTAAAAACATAGAAAAATAAGTGTGAAATTTATTTGAAAGGCACATTCATGCCACAAGCCTAATTGATATTTGTAGAAGAGCCAACCCACAACATCAAAATTCACATTTTTCTCCAGTACACAGAAGACATTCATCACCATAGCCCACATTCTGGGCCAAAAGTTTTAGTAGTTTTAAATGGATTCAAGTTCGATGCAATATATTCTCTGACTCAATGAAATAAACTTTGAAATGAGTAACACAAATATTTCTGGAAAAATCTTCCTCTAGTTGCAGGTTGGTTGATTAGTTGGTTTTTGTTTTTTGTTGTTGCTGTGGCCCCTTTTTTGTGTGTTAAGGATTGTACCCACAAACAAACACTTCAGAAAACAGCATGACAGTTTTTCAAAATAATAAAAACCTATCAAGCATAATACCTACCCATCACACGCTTAGTTATTTACTAAAAAAAAATGAAAGCACATGTCTACTCGAGGACTGGCAAACAATATGCATAGCAGCTCTATTTGTAGTAGTTAAAAATGAGAACATTTCAAATGTCCATCAACATATTATTGGCTAATTGTGCTGCACTAATATACACAGTAAAATGCTACTCAGAATATAAGAGAAATTGATGATTAATATGGGCAATAATATGGACAAATTTGAAGTTATCTATGCTTCCTGAAAGAAGTCAAAAATAAAAGGATATTTGACTTGTCTTCTTTTCATCATGAATCATTTCAGCATGGCTGGGCTAACAAGGCCTTGGGATATATATATATATATATATATATATATCCTTTTATATATAAATATATTATATATATGATTTATACAGAGATAGGGAGAGAGAGAGAGAGAGAGAGAGAGAGAGAGAGACTGGCAAGCAAAATGTATACACACTTCAGGAAAACAAAAATAATAAATGTCTGGAAGCTGATGGCTACCACTTCAAGCACCTCTTGTAATTGAAGAGGCCAAACATAATTTGCATTATTTTCACAGTGTCTCAATATATTTAGTATTAAAATATTTATGCAAATCTTTTTTCTTTTTGTGAGGCATGTATACATTTTTGGTGGACTCTTTATATGACTGAATTTACCCATGATTTTGAAAAATTCAAGCTGACCTATATTCATGGGAACCAGCCCCGTGTTTACCTGAGTATGGCAGGATCTTAGCCCTTAAGACCACTGAGAGATAGACTGCCAAAATGGGCCCAGGAAGAGGAGAACGTAAATATCTGTTCGTTCTCATAGACACATTTACCGGGTGGACTGAAGGATTCACCACTCAGACTGAATCAGCTCATAGTAGCTAAAAAACTCCATGATAAGATAATGATTCGATTCGGTTTGTCCACCTCCTCTCTGGGGTCCAACAATGGCCCAGCTTTCATAGCTCAAATCACTCAAAATTTACCTGTAGCTTTAGAAATCAATTGGAAATTACATTGTGCCTACCGTCCTCAAAATTCAAACCAAGTAGAGAGAAAACTGTTTCAAAACTGGTTCTTGAGACTGGCGAAAACTGGGTAAGTCTCCTTCCTTTTGCCCTTCTACATGCACGATGCACCCCCTACTTTTGGGACATTAGTACTTTTGAGACCACGGAGAGCCAACTGCCCTCTTTGATCTTCAGTGTCCAAGGTGATAAGTTGGCTGCTTACAGGCTCTTCAGCCCTTTCTGCACTCTACCCACCCCTTGTTCTGGGGCCACCAGACTGATCCTGAAATACCTGATAACCCCCTGGCAACTCAACCTGGTGATTAAATTAACATCAGAACAAGACAGCACACATCCCTAGACTCCTGCTGGGAAGAACCCATTACAGTCACCTTGAGTACTCCCATGGCCATTAAGGTTGCCAGAAAGAGCCATTGGATCCATCACTCCTACTTCAAGCCCTCAATACCAAGGACTCCAGCTAAGTGAACTAAAAGGAAAACTCCAGAGACACGAACCATAAGTCTGTTTATATGTATAGCTAATATCAAACCCAGATGGTAAACACCTCAAACCTTAATTCTGGTTCTTCATACTAGTGGGGGTAGGGACCTAAGTCCCTCACTTTGGGAAACATTCAGGGCTCTGGATTCTGTACTTAGTTTGCAAATTTCCCCTTGAAGTGCTCCCCATTTCAAGTCAATTGTAATTCAGTTGAGTATGTACAAAATCTCTCTTACCCCCTCAACCAACATTTAGTCTCCCCGCCAGGAACTTGATTTGCCTATACAAAAGGCCTCACCCCTTGAGCTTGTCTGACTGTCTTTACTGGACCTAACCCTGAACTCTGTATCTTAACTCAATGTTCTTCCCCAAGTGTACTGGTATTCTGGAGAAGGAGGGAGAAAACATATGGGGTTACCCAACCTCACAAGAAAAAAGAGGGCCCCAGTCCTAATTCCTTTTGGGATTAAAAGTAGCTGGTTCTGAAACGCTAGGAACCACAGCCCTCATAGTTGGAGACCAAAATTACCAGAAACTAAGCGATCTGGGCACACTTAAACAAAATGTTCATCACCTGGAGGAGTCTCTAAACTCCCTGGCTGAGATGATTCTTCAGAACTGGTGAGGTCTAGACCTCCTATTCTTAAAACAGGGAGGTCTATGCCTAGCCCTTGGTAAATCTTGTCATTTTTTAAGAACAGTCTTAATCAGCTCAGAAAGTGCCTAGCTGATAAGAAAAATGAGAGACATCGTCAACAGAGTTGTTATGAAAATTTGTTCTCCACCACCCCATGGCTGACCACCCTACTCTCGGCTTTGGTGGGACCTCTAATTTTCCTCCTACTGGCCATTACTATTGGCCCTTGCATGATACACTGTTTAATGTGTTATATCCAAAGCCAGGTCCAATCTATTAAATTAATGGTTATATGTTCCCAATACGAGTATCTGTGAAATGTAGTTGAGGAAGATGATTTTTAAAAAGATGACTTTTAAAAAGATGACCAGGAACCCATGATTTGATTCATGCACTTAAACCATTGGGGAATGTTGTAGCTTGGCATAACTATGCCATCTTGAACTCTGCATTTAACTAGTGCCCTGTATTTGACCCAGGAAAATTAAAAATTACTCAGGGTACAAGTCCCATGACAAAAGCAGAATGAGCTGCACCCATAGGACAAAAGTTAACCTGTTCAACAAAAGAAGCAGGACACAGGTGTCAACCAAAATTTAATGTAAGATTCTAGCTAAATTGTTTCCAACAGGATGTCTTTTTGTGATTCTCTCTTTTAGAAGCTCTGTAACTTTCCACTTTGGTGCCGCTTGTTTGGACTCTGACACGGGGCGGGGGGGGGGGTCTGTATACAAGTGGTTCTGAGCTTAGTTAATTAAATTCCAAATTTATCAGTTTGGCTTCTTGGGTTCCTATATTGTTGTTCACGAACCCACCTCATTAGAAAGGGTAAGAATGGTCACTTGGAAAAAGGTGAGGCTACTGTCAAAACTTCAGACCAATACTTTAGGTAAGAAAAAGTGAAATGAACAAAGTCTTTGTGACACAATCCAACACTGCCAGAGCTCACTTGGGAAAAAATATATAATATTAATATTTATAAAATAATGTTGACAAGTCAAAACCAGCCTCAGCAATTGGGCCTTGATGGTAATAGTGAACAGGATGAAGCAGAATCCCCTGCTACATACATAAAGCATATAGCTTTGAGAAAATAAAACTAGTCATACCACTTATGGACACAGGAAAGCAGTTATTTTTAAAAAATACAAACAGCTTTGGAGGAGAAGGGCACTGAGAATCTACTGTGAATCTATGGACTTTCTTTCTTGGGTTACTCCCATTCACACACCCTCCATTCAGCTGTCAAAGCCGTAGCTGTAAGGACTTGAGTCTGACAGCAAAAACAGCACCCTTTCAGTGAGCAGTGTAAACTCAAATTGCAGAGGTGGAGTGGGAGGAGGGGACACTGAAAACTGAAGGCTTTGCTCCCTCTAACATGACAGGCTCATTTCAGAGCAGAGAAAAAATCCTAAGGCCTTGTTAGCCCAGCAAAGCTGAAATGATTTATGATGAAAAGAAGATAAGACAAAAATTTGAAAAGGTTGTTCTAGAAATTAGAGTTGTGTAAAGGATAAAATTAGCTTTCCCAACACCCTAACTGACTACTAAACCAGATGTGTACTGGGAAATCCAGAAGAGCCCAAAAAAGAAAAGAAATCCAAAGTAGAACATGACAATGTAGTGTACATAAGACATCTTCTGAGAGTTGTTTCTAGGAGCTCTAATCACAAAAATGGTAAGTAAGTGATATGAAGGATTGTTGAATTGGCTGTAGTAAGCACTTAGCTTTGTATGTGTGTATTAATATACCATGTTGTACCCCTTAATTATATATAAAACTGGATGTGGCTTAGAACAGATTCCTGAAAAAATCAAGTTTAGTCTGCCCAAGAGTGGAAGCCTGAAGGACTGAAGGTACAATCACTGGGAAGCCAAACCAACATATAAGAATGAGAAGGTTTTTAAGAAGAAAACAAAAACTAGCTGAGACATCAAAGTATATACAGGTGCAGAAGACAAGCTCTGCAGTAGTACAGGCAAAGTAGTATACTAAAAATCAAAATAAAATGATTTATAACTTGAGAAAACAAGACAGAAACCAGACATAATGCAATATACTATATCAAAAATGTTTATAACTAAAAACCAATCAACAGAAAGGAGAATGCAAACCACAATGAGGAGAAAAACGGTCAACTGCATCTAGATGTTGAAGTTAGATTGGCTTTGAAATAACTGTCAGAAATATGGTCAAAGAACTGAAGGAAAATTTGCCGAACTATTGTGGTAATATGCTACTAATAAATTAAAAGTAGGGGACTCAAAATAGGGCAGAAAATGCTAAGAAAGAATCAAGTGGAAATGCAGATTTTAAAACTACAGTAACTTCAATCAAAAATTTACTAGTAGAGTTCAACAAGAAGAGTTTAGATGGAAGAATAAACAGCAAACATGAGGATAGACAGAGAAAATTATCCAATCTTTCAAATTTTACTAAAATATAAAGGAGAAATGAATAGACTATCAAAGATCTATGAGGCAATGAAAATCATTCAACATTCATGTAGTGGGAGTCCCAAAAGTAAAAGGAACAAAGAGACATAAAGATATTTGAACCAATACAATGGCCAAATTCTCCAGGGGATTTATTTTAAGAAAACAAACTTAAAGATCCAAGTTAAATGAACTCTATAGGGTTTTCACAAAATGAAATACATCCAGGGACAGCGTAAGTAAAATTCTGAAAGGCAAAGACAAATAGAAAAGCAAAACAAGCCATAGCCTTCTCTTCACATCATAATAAAAAATCCACCCAAAAGGATCCTAGATTTAAATACATGACTTAAAACTAAATTTTCTAGCAGCAGAACAGGAATAAAATATAAATTGACTGATAAAACCAGACTCAAAATGCACAAATAATAAAAAAGTTTAATAAATGGAACTTTATAAAATTTAAACCTTTTTCAATTCAAAGCACAGTATTTGAATAAAAAAAAAGGCTAGGGGTATAGCTCAGCAAAAGAGCATCTGCCTGGCAAGCACAAGGTCCTAAGTTCAATTCCTAGTGCTGGAAAAAAAATTCATAAGTGAATATTAAAAAATACAAGTCAAATCTTACGAGAAAATGTTTACAAAGCAAATATTTAATAAAATACTTGTACTAAATATATAATAGTAATCAAATAGACCAACAATAATCAAATAGACAAATATTGGACAAACACTTGAATTGACATTTCAGAAATGAAGACATACAAAAGGCAAATAAGTAATTGTAATTAGGTTCAAACTTATTCATTATTAGGTACATGCATGCTATTTCCACTGAGCAATATCACCACATGACTAATAGAATGTATAAAAATTTACAGATGGCAATACCAAATTTTGGAGAGGATACAAGGAAATGAGATCCCTCATAAAATGGATATGGGAATATAAAATGTTAGAGATACTCTGGGAAGAACTTTGGCAGTGTCTTAAAAAGTTATTATCACATGAAATGGGAAATCCACTCTGAGATACATACCAAAGAAAAATTCAAAATATTTTCACATAATTAATTATACACCTCAAAGTTCTAGAAATACAAGGACAGTCCAAACCCAAAATTAATATGAGGAAGGAAATTACAAAGATTGGGGTAGAAATTACTGAAATTGAAACTAAAAACCATTATAAAAAATCAATAAATTAAAGAGTTGGCTCTTTGAAAGATTAAACAAAATAGACAAACCATTAGATAATCCTCCAAAATAAGGAAAATAAAGAGCCACATTCATGCAGTTAGAAGTAAAAAGTTGAAATCACAATGTATTCTTCTGAAATCCAGAAGATTATCAGCAGCTAATTTGAGAACCTGTACTGTCTTAGTTATTTTTCTCATTGCCGAGAAAAATATCCAACACTAAAGTTAAAGTAGAAAAAGTTTATCGTAGCTCACAGTTTGTAGAGATTTCAGTTCATAGTTGACTGGGTCCACAGCAGGGTGACATAGCAGAGGAGAAACATAACATGTACTCTAATAAAATGGAAAATTCAGAGGAAGTGGATAAATTCCTAGATACACATGAACTATTAAAGACGAACTAAAAGATTTTAAAAAAACCTGAATAAGCCAGTGTTAGTCAGTGAAACTGAACAAGTAATAAAAGAACTACCAACTATGAAAAGCTCAGGTCCCAACAGATTCGCTGCCAAATTCTACAAGAACTTTAGAGAAGAGCTCATGCATACTCTTCAAACCCTTTGATGAAATGAAAAAGAAGTGGTACTTCTTGGCAGGCATGAGGTCATGAGTTCTATCGCCAGTACAAAAATTTAAAAAAAAGTCATTCCTGGAAGCAATTATTCTGGTTCCAAAGTCACAAAAGAACCCAACAATAAAAGAGAACTAGAGGTCAGTCTCTTTAATGAACACAGATGTGATAATTCTCAATAAAATACTGGCAAACAGAATGCAGCAAATTATCAAAAATATAATGCACCATGAACAAGTAGGATTCACTGTAGGGATGCAGGGATGGTTTAATATACTCTAATCAATAAATGTAATAAACCACATAAACAAAAGCAAGGACAAACATCATGTTATCATCTCAATAGCAAAAGAATTTGACAAAACCCAGTTCATGATTAAAAAAACACTGAAGAAAATAGGAATAGAAGGTCTTTGAATAAGCCTGATAAAAACTATCTATGGCAAACCAACTGCCAGCATTACACTAAATGGAGAGAAGCTGAAAGCTTTCCCTCTAAAATCAGGAACAAGGATATCCACTATCGCCATGTCTGTTCAACATAGTTCTCGAAATATTAGCTAGAACAATAAGAGAAAGAAATAAGAGGAATATAGATAGGAAAGAAAGAAGTTAAATAATCATTAATTGTCAATGACATGGTCCTTTACTTAGAAGACCCCAAAAAGTTCACTGAAAGACTCATAGAACTAATACACAAATTTGGAAGTGTAGCAGGATACAAAATCAACACTTGAAAATGAATAGGATTCTTGTATACCAATAAAAATGCATTTTCTAGAAAAAGCAAGTATGTCCATAGTGATCCTATTCATAAAGTACAAAATTTTGTAGCCATGCAAATGCCATTCAATTCTTGATTTGAATAATAAATTATAGACTATGGCCATAAAGGAATATCATCATTAATAAGTAGAATAGTGAAAATTAACCTGAAACTTTATGTGAATAAATTAGGCCAAATATAAAAGAGTATATTCCTTGATTTTATTTATTTAAAATTTTATAATCGTGAATTATATAGAGATGATATGAAGGTCATGGTTACTAGTGACCAAAATTAAAAACTGCAGTTCACAGAAAAGGAAGATAAGGAAGGGTTTGGGGGTGGTGAAAATATAGTATTATAAACTTGAAATTAGTGAATTTTATATTATGTAAAAGCTGACATCCCTTCCTCAAAAAGTAGTCACAAGGAAAAAAATTTTAAAAACCTAAAATGATGCAAAACCTTCTGTATTAAAGGTTCTTTTCACAACAAGGATTTTCCTTTGGAGAAAATTGGCTCTTTCTTGTAGATCAGTGTATTAGACCTTTTTCTCTTCTGGCCTTAATGCAAGACTGATGACCTTTTATTTATCATTCGCTTGTCTGTTGCTACAATTGATAATAATCTTCTGTTAAATAGAAATTCTCTGAATTATTTGATATAGGAAAAAACAAATTATGGACATAGAGTTTTCAAAAGATTCATATTCAAAAAAGATTTGTGAGAGGGAGTATACAATCCAGTCTCTGATCTTAATTTCCCACTGCTTTGTCTCTCACAGATCAGAAAGTTGGTTCTGGGCTATGTATTTCTGATTAAGTAATGACTATGAACTTTATAGTTCAAATATACCCTAATTTATTTAATCTGTTTCAAATGATTGTAAGTGGTATGGAATGTCAAAATGATTTTATTATTTGACAGATACTATTCCTTCTGGAATTCATATTGGCACCATTTTCAGTGAAATGATATAAAGAGGCATGGTATTTAGAAGTTAGACAAGTCATGAGGGCTCCAAGTGTGATTGGGTTCCCTTATAAAAATGGATTGACAGAGGAAAGTTTCTCCCTACTTGCCGTTCCACTCTTCCTTCCATGTGAGAACACAGCATTGCCCACTTCTGAAGGGTATACCAAAAAGTGTGGCATCTTACACTTAGCAGTCATAAATCCTGTAAACATGTTGATCTTAGAATTCTCAGCCTCCAGAGTCATGAGAAATTGCTACTGTCTATAGATTATCCATTCTCAGATATCTTGCTTTATTGATACCGATAGACTAAGACAGCTTTTAAATTGTATGCTAGAATTTTTGGAACGTGAGTATCAGCACTTCCAATTACTCTGTTAGTCAAAGTAAATCACAAACACAGCTCCAATTTAGTATATGGGAAAATGTATTCCAGTTTTGGTTGTGAAGAGTGGGAGGCCTTTATGGGAAGGGAAGAAATTAACATGCCATTTTTCTAAGACTACCACAAAATGCCAAATAAATTAATAAAATGCACCTCTGGGAATTTCTGAGTAGGCGATGGAGGTGTGGTGTGGGGTACCACATATTGCTCTGGACCCCTCTTTCTGGCCATGTTCCCCTACTCTGATTCCTGGCTGCCATGCACTAAGCAGTTCTGATCCACCCTTCCCTTCCACCATGATATTCTACCTTGGAGCCAGCTGACTGAATCCCCTGAAAACCTGAGCCAAATTATTCTCTCCTCCTTTAAGTTGTGGGTATTGAGTTATTGTGTCTCATTGATGATAAAGCTGACTAAAAGATGGGAGAAAAAATAGTTAGGCTAATATCCTCAATCAGATAAATTTTGTTTTATTGACATTTTCTCAGTCATCAGAAAGATTTTTTAAAGAGAATAAAAGAGATTCTATACTGAAAGTTATAACAATGTTAGTGCCCAAAACAGTCCCTGTAAGTTTATAGTCTTAATACCAGAAATATTTATTCCTTTTCTTCACTCAAACACTATTTAAGCTGGATTATCTTCTGTTATTTAGTATTTACTTCATCTGAAATGTGTAGGCTCTAGGAAAGGAAAGAGGGATGGAAGACATAGGGTAAGGGTAACTCACAATCAGTTGACCAAATGAACATAGTTGAAATACAGCTGCAAGCGAGACATGGTAAACATATGAAAGCATATTCATTTTTCAGGGGACACCAAGTCTGCCATAGTTTATTAACCAGAAGTCCATAAAATGAATACATTCAAGGTTATATATGCATACTGTCAGCTTTACATACTTGCAAGTTTCATCCAACTTCAGAAAGAAAATCTTTTTCAAACTATGTCTGTACTGAAGATATGAATATCTTTTTCTTGTTATATCCAAAATAATACAGTTTAGTAACTACTTATATAACATTGACATTACATGATGTATTATAATTTCTCTAAGCATGGTGGCACACATCTGTAACCCAATCTACTCATGATGTTGTGTCAGGGAGATGCCAATTTCAAGACCATCCTGGGCAATTTAGGGATAACATACCTCAAAAATTCAAAAACAATCAAAAAGGCTAGGAAATTACCTCAGTTTACAGGGCCTGGGATTAATCTCCAGTCACACACACACACACACACACACTCACACACTCACACACTCTCACATACACACACTCTCCTAAAGATCATTTATACATGAGGATAAAAATAGCTTATTTGTTAATGCTACTCCATCTTAAATAAAGTACGTAAATTTCCATAAGTGTTGATAACTACAGTGTCCTGGATCCAATGTCTTGTTGATAATGAAGGACAATTATGTATGTATTATTTTCTGGAGTCAGTTAATAGCTTTTGTCATATTTTCAAAGGAATGTTTAATCCCCCAAATATTAAGAATTTCTATTCTGAAGACAGAGATTCCGATTCACTTGTATCATTTATACTAGACACAAACGAGCCCATGAGTATTCCAATACTGATAATTGGATTCCAATAATTCTGTCTCTCTTACTCAACATTTGTTTGATTGTTAGGACTTGAGAGAAATTATAACAGTTTAAGTTGTATCAACTAAAATGAAATTTAGCAGCCAAATTCATGGAAAATATGAACTACCAAATTTAAGTAATGTTTTTAACTTGGGAGAAATAATGGAACTTTTTCTGCTAGTAAAATGAATACACTAAATGGTGAAACTGAACATAAGGGAAAGTAAGACGGGCATTATTTTGGAACCAAGACCATGCCTTAGATGCAATCTGCAAACTCTGTGACTACAATATCCTGAATAGTGTGTTGGGTATTTTAATTTTCTATTGCTGCATAACAAAGTGCTTCAATTTAGTACCACAATTTATTATCTCAGTTTTCATAGCTAATGAATCATGGTATAAGTTAGTTAGATTTTGTCTTTAGAGTCTCATGAGATCAAAGTCACAGGGCCCATTATTGGACTCTTATCTGCCATCCATCTGGGATAATTTTCTTCCAAGCTCATGCATGTTGTTTACAGAATTCAGCTAATTGTACTATCGTTATAACTTGTAGGGTCCCATTCCCTTTCTGGCTGGAGTTAGGGAACCTTGTCTTCTCTTAGACTTTCCATATTCTTTCTGATAAGGCTCCTTTCAATTTCAAAGACAGTTATTTTATGCTGAGTTCTTCTCATGCTTTGAAATTCTCTATCTCTTCTGTTATTTATTAATCAGAAAAAGCCTCAGCATTTAAAGGGTTTATGAGATTGTGCAAATTTTACCAGATAATCTCCATATCGTAAGGTAAATGGACTTGAGCCTTTAATCATATGTTATGGTTTGTGTCTAGATGTCCTCTCAAATCATCATATAATTTTATTTGGGATTTTTTCAGAGGTGGCTGGAGATAGAGCATGTGAGTGATTCATGGTTCAATGTTGGGATTAAAGGTGCTGAGATTAAGGGTGAGTGATTGCTGATCAGTCCACTGATTAGATTCACACTTCCTAATCCTGGAAGACTAGATATAATACAAGGGACAATAAGAGGCTTGTCTCCTCTCTCCCTTGTTGCTTTTGCTTTGTTCTGCTACCATGAACTGTTGCCCCTCTATCATGTGCCACTTATCCTTGACGCCAGTTCATATGGACTGTAACCACCATAAACTGTGAGCCAAATAAACCTTTCTCCCTTTAACTTTGATGGTAGAGTATTTGGTCTTGGCAATGAGAGAGTAATAACTGAGGCATCATATCTTCAAAATTCTTATTGATAGAAGCACTTAGATTAATGTTCGATTTTATAACCAAGGGGCAAAAATCTTCAGAGATCACATTTATCTGCATCTCACACATATCAAATTGGGTAACAACAGTTGTTATAAGGAAATCTAAAAGGGGGCTTAAAATGATTTCAGAGTTATAGTATGTAAAAGTAATGGGAAAACACTACGTATTTTTAGCCTTCAAATCAGATCAGAGGTAATTGTAGCACAGTTTTCAAGGAGAAAAGAAGACAATGTTAGAGTTGTGTTGCTGGGTATTCTCTGAGTTCTGAGTATAGTACGCAGATCTAGATATTAATGACCACATTATCTCTATGGATTGTATTGTTTTGGTCTCTATACACCTATATATACATGTGTGTATACATTTATATGTATATTTTATACATATACATGTACTATCTACATATTGCACATATATGCACACATAGATATATAATGCACACATGCATGCATACATATGTGCTCATATGTATACAAGGTACATATTAATATATATAATTTTTACATAAATTTGTCATTGAATAAATTATTAAGTTCTGCTACTTTTTAAAATTTTAACTGTGCTCAGGACAGTGTTTTAATATTAATACCTATAAGGTTTCTCATTTTTAATAGGTGCATAGCATATTGTAACCTAGTTTAAACAAATTAGCTCCTCCATTGATGGACATTTAACCATGAGCACTATTATATTTAACAGTTAATAATGTTTTTACCGAGTCAAACTGCCTAGAATCGTATTCTGAATCTTCTATACTACTTTGCTATGTGAGCTTGGAAAAATTAGTCTACTTCCATGTGCCTCAACTTCCTTGTTTATAAAATTATGATAAAATAATTATTCTATTAGAAAGCAGTCATAAACTTTACAAAAATCAACACAGACTTGGTTGTGCTTCAATAATGAACTATCTTCAATTTCATTGGCTTAAAAAAAGCAGTCTCTTGCTAAAAATTCATACCTATCACAGCCCAGTGATGGAGCTATGTTCACAATAACTCAAGGGATCAGGCACCCTTATCGTTTGTTTTTCAGTCCGCCATGTCAAAATCAATGGGAGCTCCAAAAGTATCTCACTGCCCAATTAAATGATCCAGCCACTAATTGGCAAACATCAATTTGACTCCTAACTCGTTGTTCAGAACCAGTGACAAGACTTCACTGAACTAGAAGGAAACACAAAAATTCAATTCTCTCTGTTCCTTAAAGACAAACAAGAAGAAATATTTGGTGAGAATTACTAAAAGTTATAACACATGATGAAATGAAGTAATTCTTAGTATAGTGTCTTGCCAGAAGTGCTCAGTAATTGACAATTATTTCAAAATTTGCATCTTGAAAACAAGTATGTTTGCATACTAAAATTGGTATACAAATACAAGAATTTCTTTATATTTCTAGAAATAGAATTATAAGGACATTAAAATTAAAAAATTTAATTTTGAGAAATATTGCCAAATCACTTTTTTCTAGCTCTGTTTGTTTTATGAATTGCAATCATAGTTGGGAGAAGTCTTGGGAAGTTTACTTTTTAAGGTCTTTGTGAAAAATTTGATCATGAATTGGTGGTGAATTTAGTCTCATTCCAATGGAAAAAGGGATATCTCACAGAAAAACAAATCATTCAGAGGTACTGCTCTATAAATAATTACTGTCTTTTGTGCAGGTATACCAGAACCCTGGGGCAAGTTGAGGCACATAAAGGTCAGGTAATTCTCACACTAAGATACCTCATGATGTCCTATGGTTGTAAACAGAGGGATTAAACAATTAAATTTGATTTTCAAATGCAAGTGTCTATTTTACAATTCTACCTATAATCTTATTTCAATCATCTACCCTGCAAATGTGATTTCATTAAATTGCTTCCATAGGCAATCATCTCTACTATTAATATTACCTAGTTTTATTCAACAAATAATTATTGACTATCTGTTTTATGTTTATCATTTTTAGAGATAAATGAGATACAGGCTCTGTCTTTTAGCAGTATACAAGAATCAACATATAGCAAATGCCAACATAGAGTAGACATATTAAATGCCTAGTGCAACAATTTGGCAAATTTTGAACATGATAGTTTAAAGTATGTATTTTACAGCTACACTGAGCTGAGTTCATTGTTTCCAAATTGCATGATATTGAATCTTTTTTTAATTTTAAATAGAATAACACAGAATAAAACCAATCAAAACAAACCGGTGTAAGAGATACAGGACTTCAAAACATTATAAAATGGATAATAGTTACCATAATGCCTTTTGATGCCTTTAAAACAGATCCAGATAACTTCAGACATAGTAAAAATCAAGCAGAACATAATAGAATAGAAACAATAGAAACAATAAAAACAATGTTTTAAAATTCTATATTATTGGTACTTTTTTGTCTGTATTGTTTTTTTTCTCTAAATTAAAAAAATGAAAGCAATAAAGGGCTTCAAAACAAGCCAATAGTAAATCCAAAATTGCTACTATAACATATCTTGCTATCTTTGAAATAGCTGTTCCTGCCATTGGATTTGACATAATCAAACAAGACAAAAGAGAATAAAACCCAACTCCAAAAAACAATAGAAACACTATAGGGCTTCAAGCAAGACCATAAGGAATCAACAATAGTTGCAACCCTCAGAAGGAGACACCCCCCCCCAGATGTCACTACCCTCTGAACCTATGATCAGACCACTGGTCTTAGACCTGCAGTGTTAGTGAAACACCAAAGCACCACAGGCATCCACCTGCTTTTCATTTCTATAGCTCTCATCACAGCCTGGGTTTCTCTTGATAAGCTGGTTGCTTATTGGGGGCAATATATTGGTACTTCTTGTTCACCAGCCCACACACTGGAAGGGGCTGGGGTATGGCTGTTACAGTCTGGTTACAATCTGTGCATGGCACTGGTTCCCAGACTGGGCTTGCTTGCTGGTGTGGCTTTGTTCTTTCTACCCTTGGTCCACAAATGGCACTAACTCATGGGGAGAGGCTGGAGTCTGGCTATTACATTCTGCCTGTGCTGGTTCACAGACTGATAATGAATAATTTTCTCAAACTCTCTTTGACTTTCTTTAATCATTCATAAAAGGATAAAAATTGTACCTGCCATGGGTTATGTTTTTTGCTTTTAATTAAAATGGAAGTTAATTTCACAAAATATTCAATGCAAAAAAAAAAATCCCAGCCTTCTATTCTTTCTAGGGCTGCCAAAAAGATTTAACAGAGCACAATTTATAGAAGTATATCAAAGAGTTGAACACCACCATTGCTTGTTTAAAAAAATCTAGTATCTGGAGGATGGTTAAGGGTAAAGATATAGAGATATTGGAAGAAATAAGAAAATAAGACACAAGATAAGAAAGAGAAAGAAAAGGAATTTCATGCTAAGGAGTTTAGTTTTTAATTTAATGGCTATGGAGAATCCAACATGGATCAATGAATCTTTGCTCCGAAACACTGTACCCTCCTACTCTACATTCTCTATATCAATAGTAGACATCACCATTCAACTGAATGAACAAGCAGTAAATCTATCCATCCAATACATAAGAAAATCCTGTTGTTTATTTCTTCAAAACATATCTTAAATCCACTAATATTCTTGTATCCACTGCCAATACCCTAGTCCTAAACAATAGCACCTTCCATACCTGAACTATTTCAACAACATGCTAATTGATTTCCCTGTTCTTCTCCCCACACAAACTCATTCTTTACAGTGTGGAGTGATCTTCTCAAATTATGAACTGTGTAGTATCAGTAAACAGTCAATACTGAACTTAGAATGAAATATATCTTCTAACACAGCCTACGAAACTGTATATGATAGAACTCTGACTTAATATCAGTTAACCATCAACCTCTGGTTATCATGGTAGCTATTTTGTTCTTCATGAAAGACAAACTCTTTCTCAAAAACTTTGTGTGTGTTGTCCTATTCATATAAAATTCTAATTTCACTTGAACTCCTATTCACCCTTCAAGATACAGTTTAAATAGCCTTTCCTCAAAGTAGTTCTACCAGACCTTTCCTAATCTAAGTCTTTCTCTAATTCTCTTGCAATGAGTACTGGTCACTTACTTTAATAGTATGATTGAAAGTTTTATATGTCAGCTGAATTAAACCACAAGTGCCATAAAAGGGCACAAGTTATATTTTAATCACTGCTATATTTCTAGAACTCAGTTCAGTGTCTGGGAAAGGGAAAGTTGTCAATAAATATTTGGCAAATGAATAAATGGACAAATGAAACAGTATGCTACTTTCACAGCTGTGCTCGTTATATTGAAATACACTAGCACTTAAGACTAAAACTTTCTCATTTGCCTGTCATTATCCTGACTTTTGGAGAGAGGATATTATTAGTGTTATTAATTTTGGAGGCATAATATTACCTAATTTCCAAAGTTCTATCAACCAGGGAAAAGAACAATTTAATTATTAAATAAGACTTTTCTCCTGTTGAATTTCTGTGATTTCTGGATTAGGTTTCTTCTTAAGCAGAAGAAGTTTGGATCAACAGGAGGCTAGAAATAAATCTGAGAATCATCAACTTGTAAGTGCTAGCAACAGTAGACAAGATCATCCCAGGAGAACACTTAGTGAGAGAAGAGTCATGTGAGAAGAATGAACACCTGGCTAATTACCAAGATGGACATGTAGACAGAAAAATTGAGCAAGTACAAGAAATAAGTGAGTGAGAATAATTGTAAATAACTGAGGTGGAAATATGTCATTACAGAAACCATGGTAGACAATTTTAAGAATAAAATAGTAAATACTAAATATTCTCAAAGAAAAATTAAGATCCAAATGACTTTCCTGGGTGCATTAACATGAGAATTGTCACTACCATCATAGATAGCCACTAGTAGATTTTGAAAAAAGACAGAATGAAGAGTAGGGTAGCAAGATATTCAGACAGTGTACACATATCGTATTATTTTGTGGAGGAATTTAACTCTGAAGGGCTGTAGCAGCACAGTATCACCTGGGCACTTGTTCTCAGTGTAAGTTAATCCCTACCATGGGCTTGGTGAATCCAAAACTGACCATGAGCCCAAGCAATCTGTGTTTGCCTACACTGCTAGGTGATTCTGATACACACATACATCTTGGAACCACTGGCTTCCAGTAACGCAGCTATCAGAGGAGAAATGATTTTCAGGAGATTGACAGCATGTTGGGTAAATGTGAGCTCCTTGAATAAGAAAATGATTTTTGAAAAGCTTTTCTCCACTGGCATTGAAAATTTATCCAAAGGGCTGTAGGTATAGCTCAGTGATGGAGTGTTTGTCTGCTATGCATGTGGCCCTGGATTCAGCTTTCAGTAACACACACACAGACACACACACACACACACACACACACGCACAGACTGAGATTGAGTAACTAATAGTATCCACAGTAGTAAACTGCCTCTGTCATTTGAGTGACCATAACTTGTGTGGTGGTTATAGTCCTGTCCAACTTGAGAATTTATAGAATCTAATGGAGATGGCTGAGCTTGGCCTGCAGTTGAAGGTCAGCAGGATTGGTTTGGAGGGCTATTAATTTGTTAGGAGAAAGAAGGTCAAATGTTTGGCTTGGGTGCTCAGGCTCAATAAAGAGGGAAATATGATTGGAAATGTGAGCTAAACCCTGAGTAAAAGGTTGGTTAAAGGCCAGGACTCATTGATGAGGACAAAGCACAGGTTCAGAGGACAGAAAGACGGAAGAAACTTTCAGAGTGAGTGCTACAGGAAGAGCCAGTGAAAAATTCATAATAACAATGAGAAAGAGGACACCGAGGAGAAGAAGCTTACTAATAATGAAGAATTGTTATCTTTTTACCAGGAAATTTTTCTGTGCTATATCTGAGTATTGTGTTAAGTATTTTGAATTTTTAAAATAATTTATTCCTTACAGACCCTTAGAAACATCTAATGTCTTAACCAAGTTTATACAGATAGGAAGCAAGGGATTCTAGATTCGACTAAGGTCTGCTGATGACATACTAATTATCCTAAAATGTCATGAATACATAGGTTAATTCCAAACTTGTAAGAGTCAATTTAGATTTCACCAATTTAATATTACAATTGCTACCAACTAGAAACATTATAGAAAATCTGGATAGATTTCTGGCAGGCTGGGAATCTGGGAAACAAAGTGAAATATGAGATGGTCACTACCTTCAAGTACCTTACAATTTAATTAGAGCATTAGGATAGCACTGTGAGGTAATAGCTTAGGGTCCCAGTTGTTATCAGTTAGGTATTGAACAAGTACCATCAAACAAAGCCAATTTTGACATCAGAAGAAGTCATCATTCTTAAAGGTTGAGAGGATCAAGGAAGTTGTGAGGTGGAGTTTTAACTGTATCTAAAATCATAGGTCCACAATAGTAAAACTCTCTAGAAGTTCACAAGCAGGGAATGATGTGGCCAGAAATATGGACCCTCCTTAAAACTTGCTGCTCCAGACAGAGGAAAAAAATGCTTTCCAGATTGGAAATCCACGTAATAATGATGATAAGTAAAATGTATAAATTTACCACATGCATGACCATGTATATGAATTATCTACTCAAAGTTTAACAGTAGCTTTGAGACTTTGTATTATCTTCAGTTTATGGACACAAAAGTTGATGTTCCAAGAGGTATAGTGATTTTTTTTCAGGAACACTATATTAGTTAACTTCAGAACTAGAATTTGAACCCAGAATATCTGGAATCAGACAGAAGCTAAGCACTTAGGGATTCTTCCATAGTACCCCTTTAAAGTACTGTTAGGTGAAAAGCCTGGAAAGATATAAGACTGGTTGGGAAATATTCAGTTGATTCATTCCCTAACTAAATCAGCATAAAAGGATGCTTAGCAAATACATGATAGTATGAGAAGAAGATTGATCTGAAAATCTTCAAATAATAAATAGCTTCCACTTTTTCTAATAATGTGCTTGACTTTTTTTCCTTCTAGTTCTCACTATGGGACTCCTGACCATTCTGTTTCTTTGTCTTGTTCTTTCCTGATTTCCCCCTGGGTTCTCAGTTGAGCTTTGGAAGCAATTTATTACATTCTACACTGTAATCACTTTTTTCCCTTGTCCTGTGGCAAGGTAAAGAAAGAAGAAGAATGCTTCAAAATGACAATGGGGTTTTCAAAATGACAGGAGTGCATTCATTCATGAACCTGTGATATGGTGACTTGAATGGAATTATTATCCTTAGGGGAAGAAGAAGATAAAAAAGGGCCACTAAATATGACTTAAGGGGGAGACTGATGCCCTTCTGTAACATGAAGCAGCCGGGCTTGTTGATCTATCATTGAACCAGAGCTGGGGGAAATTGCTAATGCAGAAATAGACCATTCTAGACAGCACATTCGAGAAAGTATTTAGAAAAGCATGCTTTCATCAGCAAATTTTAAGTAATTAAATGCCATCTTTAGCAGCTTTCTATATTAGCAATCTAATGTGTATTTATGAACACAAGTCTTAAGAGAAAAGGGAGTGGAAAGCATGTCAAAATTAGGCAAGAAACTAGTGCTGCAGTGCATACATGAAATTATACTGAAAATTAAATTGTTCAGGTTGCAAGTTAAATTATAGCAATTCTGATAGCTATAAGAAGCTGGAACTATTTTATTTCCACATGTTAGCATCACAGCACCAGGTGGTTCATTTTTCAACAACAGTGCCAGTGGTTTGCTCTGATATTTCCCCTCATATATGCATATGCTCATTACCAAATTATACCTTCTATTTGGTCTAAGGTTTTGACCAGGTGTAATACTTATGTGTATAATTTTTCAAAAGGAAAAACACTTGACAAAGTTTTCCTTGCCTCTTCTTGTCCATTAGTTATTAAGTCTTTAAAGTTGTTTTGAAATAAAACAACACTGGTGTCCTTATCTTTCCTTGAACATAAGCATCCTGTCACCCTAAAACCATCACCCATGCCCCTGCAATTATTGGTGAGTGTATGACTCTTCTAGGTGGTTGTTCCTGAATATAATCTTTCCTAGACAACTCTGGCCAAATACATGTCAAGGATACTGGGTGCTTTGTATTGTATGTGTCAGGTACTCATCAAGTGTTCCAGATGTATTAGTGAAAGTAAAGATTCCTGACCCCAGGGAACTGATGCTCTAATATGAGAGAATAGATAATGAAAATATACCCAGAAAATAATAAATCATACAGAAGTAAGATAGAAAAATATAAAGATAAAAACTAGACATGGAAAATCATAATTTTTAAATGGCACTTTTAAGAAAAACTGAAAAATTGCAGCTTTAGGATACAAGTTTACTTAAGCTTCTTTTTCCTTCCTAGGACACTCACTCAAAAATATTCTTAAGGCTGTTAAAGGCACCATAGGCTTATAAATTGGACTCTGGATCTATACCTTTTCCCTGTAAATTGCATGGCTCTTACAGACCTTAAGGTAGGAGTAATATCAGTGAGATAAGAAATCAAACAGACTTAACCATACATAAAAAAGCCCTCTGAGTATAAGCACTGGCACAGAGAACATCCTGTGATTATGTAGATTAAAAATATACTACATTTTTGCAACAATAATTTTCAAAATAAAATTACATCTATAGTATATGTAAGTTATACATATTTACATGCACATACGTATTGTTCGTATATATTTACACACATATATCTGTTCAATAATGATTTCCAAAGGAAAATTAAATATATATGCAATACAGCTAAATTAGATAGATAGATAGATAGATAGATGGATAGACACATAGATGATATAAAGAGAGAAAGAGGAATGATTAGACTAAAAATGTCTCCCTAAAGTCTCATATTTTCAGGGATGAGATAAGGCTTTTGGATTGGCAGGTGAGTGGATTTTGAGTGTGCTCTGCTCATGAAGGGATTCATCCACTCATGGGTTCATAGCTGGACATGCTCTTAGGAGGCGGGCCTGTTCTGAAGAGGTCGGTCACTGGGTGTGACCTGGAAAGGTGTATTCTTGTCCATGTCCCTTTCCTTCTCTCTCTGCTTCCTGGTTTCCATGAGTTGTTCAGTTTTCCTCCACCACGGCCTTCCACCACGCTGCTTCTGTCATGGCATTGCATTACATCCCACCCTAAAGATCTCACTTTAGTTCAGCAGATTAAAAATATTTTTTCCAAATACAATTACATTCTGTATTTTTTCCAAATAAAATTACATTATTTCAACAAATAAATAAGAGGGATACACCTCACCCTATAACACATGTGAGTGTTTAGGATGGTGTTGCTGCTTCCAGAGGATTTAAGATTTTGTTTTGTATTGAACATTACCAAGAATTAGGCAGTTCTGCAATGTAGTGTTTTAAAGTTTATCTAGGACAGAAAGAAGGAACTATGATTAGAGTTGCCATTGGTGAAGTAGTAAACTTAACTATGAATAGAAATTGTTTTAAGTATATTGGTGATGGTCCTTCCTTCCCTCCTTCCTTCCTTCCTTTCTTTTTTTCCTGCAGTTATGCAGTCTTCTTACTTTTTGTCTGTGTTTAGTCATGGCTATTGAATGGCTTTGTTTTGTCATCAAGAGCATGCAGTGATCTCTTTTGAAATGGTGTTGATATTGTATGGAATTGTTTATTTCAGCAGGGAACACCATGGTCTAGCTATTTAGTAAGTAAACACCATGTCCTAAATTTAGTTGTCAGGCTTGCTGTCAGCTGTCAGCTGTCAGGGATATTCATTTCTTTGTCACCCACTTTAGACGCGGCAATGGAAAATAATGAACAGTAAACACAGCAAAATGTGTAGTCAGTGACGACTGAAAGCATTATATAAAAGAATTCTTCCAAAAGAGCAGAATCAGAAATTTATCATGGAACTTTTTGCACTATTGTGGTATCTTGTGATGCTTGTCTAGAAGAATTCATCATTATTTTGGATCAGCAATTGAAATCTGTTTTCTTTCATGAGTGGAAATTTTACTAAGCTCACCCTGCTCTACTGCACTACTGTCTACTAAGTATAATGAGGTGGTCATAGTAACCATCCTCCCCAACCAAAATAATCTACTTTGTACTTTTAAATAAACAGGAAAAAAATCTATATTGTGGCCAAGCCATGACATATTTGAGTGTATATCTGTTACAGCAGCTAGTGATGTCTTAATCTCAACCCTTTTTAGCATAATGGTTGATGAAATAACTTCTTAGTTGACTGTTGTACTATAAAAATGATATAATTCTCTAGAAACACATAATTCTTAAGAAAGACACATTTTTTGCTGTACATTTAGCCAAACGACAAGCAAATTCTATACATAGGTTGCTTCCATCTGGCACCTAAAAAGTCAATGTTATTGAACTGCAAACCATCTATGCCTTTGGGTTCCCCAAGCCCTGTATATGTAACTGCACAAGCAGAATTCCATCAAGAGCTCTCACTACATCCTTCCTCTTAGAGTCCCTCTTGACAAATTCCTCTGAATTTTTTTGAAAAAGATAAGTGCTTATTATAGCTGATGAAATTTTATATTTACTTGTATTAAAACAAGAATAACAGCAGGAAGCTTATGTCGCTGTTCACTGAAGTCTCTAAGGATCTTAAATCTGAGTTTCATGACAGCAATCCCTAGACAGCACTCTGAATGTATTCCCTTCCTTCCACCACTTCATTTACATGAGTGATCCATTATTACAATTTTACCTCTTATAAAACGCATGCTTTTATGTACCCTGCTTTGTATCTTTTTAAAATCAGATACTGGCTATTTATTCATGTATTTGCAGATTTGCCTTAAGGTTTTAAGGAGGTATAGGGCTTTTCCATTTCCAAACATTCCTATTCTACGTTATTTTCACTTACTTGAGAGAATCCAAGGGTATCAGCAGAGCACTTTGAGTTCACCAACCAGCTTACAGGCTTGGAAGCAAAATGGGTTGGGAACAGCACATGTGATTAAAATAATAGAACAAACCAAGAATATTCAGCCATTTCTTACTAAACAGAGGAAGCAGAAAGCAGAACAAGATGCCTTTATTCATGCATCCAACTTAATACTTCGCCAGCTCATTTTTTTTCTCCCACCGCTCTGAGATTATTGGCTCAGACAGTAGTGAACAAATGCGATTTTCTTTTAAAAAATAAGAAATACCCCCAGGTAAAACAAGTCTCTTTTAATATTTGTTTCTGCCTCGAATTCATTTTAAGCCTAAGGAAAGCTTTAAAGCACATATGTGGAATGTGTGTAGCTGCCTAGATCTGCTTTTAGAGGTTACTTAAGCAATATTTCCAACTTAAGAAGGGAAACGGTAGATTTAAATCCCTTGTGAATCCATCAGTACTATCTTCCTCTATCGTCAATCCATTTTCTGTGACGTTCTCGAGAAATTATAAATACATTAACTGAACTATTTTCTCCCCCTAAACCTAAAAATAACATTTAAAGATCAGAATAAATTCATGTGCATGTCAAAAATATGGCAGTTTATATATGCGATTAATTTTGACACTATTTGTTAGTGGCAGCATTTGAGTACGAATTGCAGTAATGAACACTTATCTTTTCTCTGTCTGCACCCCAAACCAAACAATAAGCTAATAGGAACTAGCACCCTGAGAGGAAAAAAGAAAAGTCTACATCTACCTTTATCCTTTAATTTCTTCTGAGGTTCTCCAAACAACTGATAGACTATTTTTTTTATTTTTTTAATTTTAAAGAGAGTAAAACAAAAGAGGACAGATCTAACCAGATCAGAACAGAACAAGGTAAGCAACACAGCACTTCACAACAAGACAATTGGATATTAACAGTAGCTATCATAATGTCTCTTTCTTTGAAATAGTTGAGCTTAGCTTTACACACAATAATGACAAACATAACAAAGCAGAATAAAACAACTCAAGAGAATGGAAGTATTGCAAGGCATTCTGAACCAAATAACCGAAGATGAACAATGGCTGCTATATTATCTCATTTTCCATAAAAATTTTGTTTTTACTATCATACATATTAAAATCCAATAAGACACAATGTGATAGAACCAATGGTAATAGAAGCACATTCATGACGC
The DNA here is from genome assembly GCA_004027455.1 of Hydrochoerus hydrochaeris. Classification (NCBI taxonomy): domain Eukaryota; kingdom Metazoa; phylum Chordata; class Mammalia; order Rodentia; family Hydrochaeridae; genus Hydrochoerus; species Hydrochoerus hydrochaeris. The sequence continues at coordinate 47,910 of PVLA01002116.1, read as the reverse complement.
AGAATTCCAAACTGATAGGAGATTCAAGGGACCCTGGAAACCACTTACTTTAATCCTTTTCTCCTTTCCCATCATATTTTTCTTTCCTTTCTCTAACAAATCGACAAAACACTATTAAACCAATCAATTAATGATGAAGTAGTAAAACAACTATGACCATTTCTAAAAGCAATTACAAAGCTAAGGTATTTATAGTAAATTTTATAAATAAATGTTAGGATAAGATTGCTGAGTTAGATGTAAAACTGGTTAACCTTTGAAAGACTCTAAATATTTGGGGTTTTATGTTCCAAAGAACAAATTTACATTTGTCCTGGACAAAAATCTACTCACTAATGAAATGCTACTAAGTCTAGGAGCTTTAATTAAAAGTACACAATGATATAAGTTATATTTATTCTTCTATGCAAGCCTCAAATGACCTTTGCTCTTAACTGATATTGAGCAGAATAAATGTGTCTTTCACATTTCAGAAGCCTTTTTTTTCAAATTTTGTTATCATAAATAATCTGCAACGATTGTTTTTGCAAAGATTTGTCTCAGTAGATTTTTGGCTTGTTTATTTCTACAGGTGTATTAAGAATGACAGTCAGACACATGGGCCTCCTTGAGTTTGCTATGCAAGCATAGAACCACACGTTATTGAATAGCTAGTAAGGCCTGGATGAAGGTTTGTCCAGAAGTTTATATAGAAAGTCATGTATTGGACATTATAAGCCTTTCATTATTTTTCTCCTGGAAAGAACTAGCAAATCAGTTTTAATGAAGTATGTCTGCTTGAAGGCTACAGAATATCCTAAAAATCCCGCCTTAGTGTATTGGTAAAAGTTGTAACTTGTCTAAAAGGTGTTATCTTGGAAACAAAGGATCTATTCTTAGAGGTATCAGCAGTGCAGAGACCCGGGTATACATACATTTTAGTGCAGGTTTTTTCTGTCAGTATTGGGCTTTTGTATGCCTAGAAAAGCTTGCACTTACACATCACCATTTAAAAATATTTTGGGGGGGTATAGGTTTCTAGATTTACAAGTTCATAGCTTCTAGGTACTTTAAAAACATTGCTCCATTTTCTTCTCCTTTGCATGTTTTTACTGCAAAACTTTTCATTGCTACCTGTGTCCTCCTGTATGTAACGTGTTATCTTTTGTCTGATTTGAAGAGTTTTTTTTTTTTCTTCATCACTGGTTTTGGACAATTTAATCATATGTGGTCTGGAGTATTTTTAATTCTTATTTTCATGCCTTTTCTGCTTGCAGTCTTTTGAGACTCTTGGATCTATGAGTTTATAATTTTTAACAAAAATTTAAACTGGTGGATATTTCTTCAAATCATTTTTCTGACCAACCCCCACCTATACAGGCATTCTAATAAAACAGAGAGCACTGATTCTGTCCTATAGTTCTCCAGGCGCCTTTCACTTCACTGTATGTTATTTTTCCCTTTGTTTATTATTGTGTGTTGGTGATCTGTGCTAGTTACATGTGTCTTGGAGAATTTGTGTTCATCCGTGTCACATCCCTACACTCCCTCCCTTCCCCTATCTGCAAAGCCCCTCTTTGTTTTTACCTATGCTTTATTTTGTTTCTAAATTATTTCTATGTTGGGTTCCTCAGATGAGAGAAACCATTCAATATTGAGCTTTCTTTCTGATTTGTTTCAGTTAGCAATATTGTTTCAGTGTGTATCCATCTTCCTATGGATGACCCAAATCTGTTTTTATGACTAAGTAGTACTCCACTGTGTGCATACACATTTTCTTTACCCATTCATCCATTAATGAGCATGTATGACTCTGCCAAAATTTAGCTAATATGAGTTATCGAGACTATATAAAGAATTCGAAAAGCTGGAAACAAAAATAAATGACCCAGTCAAAAATTGGACAACTGAAATGAACAGACACTTCTCTAAAAAATTACAAATGGGCAATGTGTACATGAAAAAGTACTTGACATTTTAAACTTTTTAGTGCTACTTCTGTTTCTCAGTTTGGATAGATTCTATTGCTATCTTCAAGTTTGTTAATCTTTTTTTTTTCCTATGTTCTCTGGAATCTTGCTATACATATCTTTTATCTCAGACATTTTACTTTTTATCTTTATTAGTTTAATTTGGGTAAATCTTATATCTCTAGGGCACTGCTTTATTTTTGAGCCTATTTGATGCAATTATAAGTATTTCAATACCTGTCTCTATTAATTCCTAATAGAGTTAGGGCCTCATCACCATATTTCATACTTTGTAGTGTTTTTTTCTTTCATATTCCTAGAAAAATTTTTATTGGTTTCCAATCATGCTGAATTTTGCCTTATTTAGTTTTAGATTTTTGCTTTCATTCCTATAAATATTTTCAGATCCCATTCTCAGATGAAATGCAATTGTTTGTAAACAGTCTGATCCCTTATGGTCTTTCTTTGGAAGCAAGAAAAGATCAGTGTTCATTCTATGGCTAATGATTCCTCTTCACTCAGGCAAGGCCCTTCTGTGGGTGCTACCCAAAGCCCTATGAATGCTAAGATTTTCCCGTCTGAACAATGAGAATAGACACAATGCCCAGCCCTATGTAACCTTCGGTATCTCCCCCACTGGCTATCACTGGATCATTCTTTCAACACATTAGGGCAAAGTCACGCCCAAATGCCCATCAGTACTGTGCTGGATAATTAAGGAAAATGCTCTTCAGAGCTCCAGAGTTTACCATTTGTGTAGCTCTGGGAGTAATTCAATCGTATTATGATTTATTTATTCCTCTGTGAATGTGACCTATGGCTCAAAACCTTTTGCTGCTGAAGGAATATTTAATTACCACATCACAGAAGTTAAATTGCTTCTTTAAAAAATACCTCATAGATATATGCCATGAATGAAGTAAACACTTAATGGCTCAGATTGTAAGTATTTGAACAGTGACTTAGTTTGTAAATATTAATACAGTAAATACACAATTTTCACATTACGTTAGTGTTTTTCTAAAATATCCAACCTATGTATTTGTTCATTTACTACAATGTGGATCTCACTGAAGATAAATCTTTTATGAAGAAAAGACGAAAGATTCAACCCTGGTGAGTTTGTATATCCATTGGCGTGTCTGTGGGGAATTTGGGCCAGGTTGCACTGTATATAGGCACTAGCGTGTGTGTTATATTTTCACACATATCAGACTGTGGTACTGTTATGTGCTTGTGGAGGGTTTTGTATTGTTAAACACTGGAGGGAAATAGAATTAGTATGGCTGTATTCTTATGGGGTTTTCCAGAGGGTTATGTGCCTTGTGCAAGGGAAATGGACATCTAGTTGTTTGGAATTGGCAGGAAAGGAGGAGTGAAATTCAGTAGGGTGAGAACAATGGGCAGGCAGAACTTTAGGTTCTAAACATCCATAGCAATGAGATTTTGTTCCATCTAATTTGAATTTAATAGCCATGTCCTCAAAGCCATTTGTTTTAGGACAAATTCTGGAAAATATATAAAGACTACAGACCATATCCACCAAAATCTCCATACTTGAAAATGCTTAATGTTTCAACATTTTATTTTGAAATAATGTTTATGCTGCAGTGGTGTTTAAATATAATTTGGATGACCTCTAAAAACACCCTGCAAAACAAATGAAATGTTATGAGCAAAGTGCTAAGGAGTCAGGATCTATTTATTTAAATAAAATCTGGCTAAAGAAGATGGTTTTGCTTGCCAAACTGGAGTGAATCTATCTTGGTATATTCTTTGATGTCATATGTAGGACTTCCACGGATAAGTAGAAAAGCAAAATTAATAAGCATATAAAGGATCATCCCTTCACTCACATTGGTTCCCTGTGTCTCATGGAAAGTAGCCCAGATCTAATCCATGAGTGAGTTAGAGAGAATCATATACTGCTATTGTTTTGGAGGAATGATCCTGGAAGATATTAGACCTTAACAATGCCTAATTGCTAATGGTTATGACACCACTGACTAGACAGTCCTGAACACTTCTTCCCAGTGTGCCTATGCAGTAGTCGAAGCATCGCAGAAACAGATGGGTCAAACCTATGATCCTTGTCCAGATGGTCAAATGAAGATGTACTCAGAAAAGAGACACAGCATTTAACTCTCAAGGATGTGGCATGTTTTTTGCTATGCACGAGAGTTCCAGCCCTTTGCTAAACTTGGTATTGACAGTACAACATCAAAGCAGCCAGTGAGAATATTAAATAACCATTGCTTGCCGCCTGCATTCAGTTTTGATGTTAAGAGACTGTTCTTCAATGGTATTTGAGGAAAGTCAGATTAAACATGAGTAGTAGTCACAGTTTATTCAACAAAGAGTTATTGGGTGGGAATTATGTCCAGAACACTATTCTAGGGCATTAAGATATAATGGGAAACAAAATACAACCAGAGCCTGCCCTTCTGGAGCATAGCTTTTAGCCAGGAAGAGAGAAAATAAACAACAGATTTAATAAGGCAACTAGCTACTAAGATAGAAGATAAGGGTCATGTGGTAAAGTGTCAGACTGGTTAAGGGAGTTCAGCTGTTCAAAAAGGGAGGTGAGAGATTCAACAAAGAGTTCAGGTGATACATAAGAGGACATAGACAAGGAAAGGGAATTGGCCAAGGAGTTATGTCAGGGGGGCGGGGACACCAAGAGATGGCATTGCCAGCAGTGAATCCTGAGGAAGGAACATGCTTGGCCTGGTTAAGGAGCAGTGATGAGGCTGTGGGCCGCAGTGGAGAGAGAAGAGAGCTAAGATGAAGCTGGAGGTGTGGGATGAAGGTGGTAGTGGTGAAGAAAATGTAGGATTTAGAGTGGGAGTGATCATTATAAGGAAACTGAAAGGAGGTTGGTTACAATATATAGGAAAAACTCCTCACATCATCAATCAGAAAGATTTGCTTCAAATATTAGTCTCTACCTTTGTGGTCCGGTCAGTTCGTTTAGGTCACTTAATGGCCCAGTTCCTAAATTTCCTCATCACAGTTCAACAAACATTTTTAGGTTGTTTCCTCTGTGCCATTGGATTCAACTAAAGGAAGCATGATCCATTCAGTCAAGTTATCTCAGCCTGTTTGGAAGAGAAGACAAAGAATCCGACAGGTCCAACAGAGTACGATGAATGTAACAATACAATGGAACAGTAGAACAAGTAACACTGCAGCATTTCCTTAGCAATAGCACTCCTCATTCTCTGTCACATCATGCCATCTTCTTTAATTCATGACACTAATGACCGTTGGAAATGCACGTATCCTTCGTTAATTGTCTCTCTCTTCATTAGAAGAAACCTCAATAAGGGCAGCACCCTTGTCTGCCTTCTCCACTACTCTGCCTTATCTCAAATGGCTCACAAGGGGCTAGGCACAAGGTTTGGCCCTCCAGATTGTGAAATGAAACAGTGGCAAGAATAGAAAGGAAAACTTCACAGCAGAGGGGACTTTTGAGATGGATTTCAACATTTAAAAATTGGAGAAGCTGAGTAGCTGACCAAGGTGAAGTGGGTCATTTCCAAACATAGGAAACAGCCTGTACGAAGGCAAAGGATATGTTTTGCAAGAGTCATGCATTTCCAGCGTAGGGGAATACAATAATAGCACATCTCTCATAAAATAGGCGTGAAAATTCAGCAAGACTGTGGATGTCAATGGTGTGCAGTTGTTTTCTACAGTTGCCGTGGAGGCAAGCAGAGAATGTTTGCTATACGTGGTTTTCTCTCTGTAGTGCCAAAAGACCTTTTTGACAGAACTGTTACACAATTGCCAAGATGTCTCAGTGCCATTTAACACAGGTGCTATATCAACAAGAATTCATGAACATGTTGTTGCTGTCTTTCAAATTTTCCAAATAGGATCTGAACCTTGCCTCTCTTTTTGTAGCTTACTACTACCTCAGCACCACTGGGATAAAACTCTAATAAATAATCAATATTGCTCCTCCTCAGGGAAATGCCTCTTTTGCAGCCGACAAAAGATAAATGTTGCAATAGCCTTTGGAAAAAGTCACCTTTAGGGAAGATCTTTTAAATCAATGTGAGGCACCTTTGGGGTGAGAAAAAGAATGACAAGAAATTTTGGCAGACTAAGATGGACCAGTCTCCAGAAGTGCTGTGAAATAGAATATAAATAACGATGCCAAAAGTGAAGGAGTCCGAATTTTTAATGCAGTAACGATGCAGCTTTGTAACATGCTCATATGATTTTCATGATAGGACTTTCATTTAAATCAAAACTGACAGATGAAAAGATTTTCAGAAATCTTGGCTGACAATGATGCATTTAGTGCTTCGTTGCATCTAGTTTTGGAATAATGAGATAGGAAAAAGATGCACAGGATGACCGTTTGGAGAGAATTGGTTCTATAAAGGATGAAAATTACAGGGATGACAGTAGATGATTTCAAGTGGCAGAAGATGGAGGATAGTAACTTAACTCAACAATTTAAAGCTGTGTCCATCTGCCAATCAGTCTCTAGCACTCATTGATAAAGTGGCAACAACTTTGATATTGATAATGGTGACAGCATTTATTCTCATAAGGATGACCAAAGGAGCAAATGAAATATTTGATGTAAAATCAACTAGGTGAATTGTTACATGATTATTATTTCCTTTATTATGCCACTCGCTTTGCTTTCTACAAGTGATAACTGGGAATAGTACAGGCCCTTGATGTCAAACATTTAGACACAAGTGCCCAAACTGCTACTTCAAACTCATGTATTTATCACAAAGTGCCAACACTGCAATCAAACCTGAATACTGATGTTTTAGTTTAGAAAAGACAATTCATACATTAAAATCTTTTGTCTTAAAAAAAATGTGAGTGCCATAGTTTCGCCATGACAGATAAAAGTTTTCCAGTGGTTCAAGTTTCTCTCAGTGATAGTTCACTAGTAGCTTTTTAATATAGTCTTTTTTTCTGAAAGGCCACGACCATGTATCCATCATACTACTTTTGATGATTCCCTTGCTTGTAGAATATCAAATTTTTATACGTAGCATCCAAAGAACTTTTGAATATTACATGAGAATAAAAGTCTTATCCATTCTTCCATTGCTACTGTCTGGATCATTAAACTGGTGTATAGGTGATACTATATAGTTGTTGTTAAGTAAATTAGTTCACAAAATTTAATTTTTCTCCATTTCCCATAACTCTTTTTGACAGATATCCCAGAGTTTAATTTCAATAACTTACATTCTCTACATGCACATTGCATACTTCGCTATCTCCAAGCCTTTCTCAAACTTGTTTCTTCCTCCTAGAATGCACTTCTACGTGTTCTGATCCTCACCTAAAAGCCTTTGTCTTTGCTCCAAGTAAGGAGGTTCCAGAATATTTTATTTGTGTTTATCCTATGATAGAAGTAACATTTGGCCTGTGTTATGTTACTCATATTATTTGGGGGTCACGTTTTATTTTATTTGTTTGACAGAAATAATAGTCTGTATTATATGAAGTGAATAATGAGTTTTATTTTCCTTATTAAGCTACATCCTTAATGGTTTCAGGACCTTTAAATGTTACTTTACTTCATTTAATACAGCACCTACCCCAGTGCCCTACTCAAAATAAATGTTCGAGAAATGTTTGCAGAATATATAAATGAAAATCAAATGGAAAACTGGAAGATTTATGAAACTCCTAATCATCTGTTAAAAATTATAGAATGAGCTCTGATTCTATTTAAATCAGAATGTGGTTTCTTGACAAAATAAGCCCACACTTTGCTATTGAAAAGTTAAGACAAAAGAACATTTTGAATTCAACACTCATGTTAAAGTGTCTTAGGAGCTTATATTTTCTAATTTAATGTTTCAGTAGAGATAAAGGAAATGTATGTGAGAAAATTTGTTAAATATTAACTAAATTTCAATCTGTAAGCTTGAATGCATCTGTATGATAATATTCTATGCAATGACCTTTTATATTTATCCTCTGGAAACTATGCTTAGACTTAATAACTCAACTTTCTCATTATCATTTATTTTGACCTCAAGACTAATTTTACAGCCTGCAGGGGAAAACTTTTCCTGCTAATTAGTTCTTCTTGGTTGTATTCCAAGAGAAATGACAAATTTCACCTTGTTTAAGATGCCTCTTGATACTAGTTTAAGCCAACTGAAGAATCCATGTATATTTTTTAAACTCACATATTTTTCTCTGTGAGAAGAAAACTAACATTTTATACAAATATTCCTTAGTCATTAACATCACTTATCAATGCATAACTTGGAACACTGGTATTTCATTGTTAACATAATGAAATATAGAGGCAGCAAAATAATCTGCAAATCATATACTAATATTTCAATAAATTATCTAGACTCTGGCTTTCACCTTTTGTTTATTTAAAATGATTAATTACCAAAGTTTCTTTCTATTTCCTCTGTCAGAATCAAGGATTCTGAAGCTAAAGAATATTTTAGTGTTGAAGTTAGTGTACTAATGATTCTGTATTATCAGTGACAATCTTAGCCATTTGTTTATCTTTTTAGAAGGAGACAAAGAGTTTCAGCCAGTAATGCTGTTTGAATTTCAAGTTGTCCACTGTTTCAAAAATTCTTGGAGATTATTTGGGTTTTTGTCACATATTTTAGTACTGATATTTTTTCCAGACTATTCACAAAACAAGTACTTTTCTGTTGCCCATACCATCCTCTCACACGTCCTTTTACAATTATAATATTAAGCATCTCAAGTCAAGAAACTGTTCCTCAGCTATTTCCCTTCTAGTGATGTAAGCTTTATCAAGTGGATTACTGAATAACCTACTCCATGCCAATTGTTAACATCTGTTCTCAATCCTCATACACTGGTGTGAAATCACGCATGATGGGAGTATTGACATTGATGGAAATCAGCTACCAGAGTGTGTTTTGAAGCATTTTGCAGCATGTCATTGGTGACAGGCAGTTCAATCAGAGAAGCTGTGATTATAACTCTCCAATAATACCTCATAAAACTCACAGGGACAGGCCCAAAATTGCAGTGGCTTCAAAGTTTTATGCACTCTGATCCTTATTATTTCTTTAATGTCACTGCCTTCATTCCTTCCACTCTTTAAATATGCTGTTCCAACATCCCTGGTCTGTCTGTTGTTTTTCAGATACCCCAGGCATAACTGTCCATCCAAAAGACTACTAGAAAACCACCTGCTACTCTTTCTACCCCTAGTGTAGATTTTTCACATGGGCTTAATCAAGTGCTTGAAGTGAAAACTCAAGTAGCACCTCGCCAGGAAGATCATCCCTAATCAGTGATATAAAAGTTAGAGTGGATGATTAATTTAAAAAATGTATTACAGTAAAAGACACATTGCCATTAATCTCTGTCAAAATATTCCTTGGCACTTTCAACACGCTCATCCCGTCATCCTTGACACTTTCTGAAGCAGTTCTGGGAGGCCTCTTTCTTGAGCAGCCACACTGCTGCGGCTGCCTCAATGTCCTGAATTGATTCAGCGTTTACATTTAATCGTTATTTTGACTTTGAAGAAGAGCCCTAAGTCACACGTTGCCAGACGCTGTGAGTTAGGCAGGTGAAGACTGATATTTCTACTAAGCCGGCCTAGCTGTTGGATGGCACTCGACAGCAGCATTCCCCATAGTTTGAACACAACTCCTAAAGATGCTTAGGAAAAGGAACTTCCCAAAGTGCTTCAGAAAGTGACAAGCACTCAGGAAATAGCATGCTCATACCCCGAGGGGGATAAACGGCAACGTGTCCCTTGCTTAATTATTTTAGAAAAATATGCCTGAACATTCACTGTGAATTTTGATCACGCCTCCTGTGTGGCCCCTTTCTGCAAAGTAGAATGACAGACCCAGTTGAGTGAATTCAGCTGTTTGCGTAGGCCTTAGAAAGTAGGCAGTACCTTTGAAGGAAGAGAAGGGTGGCCTAAATGAAAGCAAATCAACTCAGTGTACAGTACTCACTTTGCAAGCAGAGTCGGTCTGTTTTAACCTTCACTTGTCTCTCAGCAGGGCACCACTGGTCAATGTCAAACTGTACCGCCAAACATAAGCCCCTTTCCCACACTGGCCACCTTAACTACACATTGCTTTGGGTTCTGTCTCTCATGGTACCTTTTTTGTTTCTTTTATAATACCTATCATAACATATAATTATCAAATGAAGCTAACCGAAGAAACTACATTTAATTTTTAAACTAGCATATTTTTCCTTGTGAGAAAAAAGACATTTTCCCAACACTCCTCATATTTTAATAGCATTTAGCAGCACATGATTTATAATCTTGGGGTTTAATTGTTCACAAAATAAAATAACTTGGAAATAAAATTTTAGTTTGAATAAATTACCTGAGGTCTGACTTTCACCTTTAATTTCCTTCAAATGATTAATACTAAAGTCTCCCTAAAGTTCTTTTCTCAGGTTATATTGTTTGCTCACATAATTATCTTAAGTCTCTTCCCTATGCTCACAAAGAACGTCACCTTCATTACAGTAAAGACCAGCTTGTGGCTTCTCTTGTACCCATAGAGCTCAAGACAGAGCCAGACACGTATTTATCAAATACTGGGTTTCCACACACCATTTCACTGGAACAAAGGATTTTCCTGCCCCCAAAATATAAAAGCATTTGAACTAGATTAACTCCATATATCCTTCAATTCAGACATTCTAAGATTTGATTTTATTACCATTCTAAAAAATTCCTACTACAACAGTTCAATTTAAAAAAATATAGGGTAGGTACGTAGGGTAAGTACATAGAGTGAGGAATTTAAATGCCTGAAGTTTCTAAGATCCTGCAATCCTACTGCTGTTTCCTTCAGTCCAGCTTGTGTACTTGGAGAAAGTTGTTTCTCGTTTTCAGTCTCAGTTTCTTTATCTTCCAAATGATGGGCTTAGACATCTTGCAAAAGTTCCACTTTTTACCTTTTTGCAACAAAAATCCATTTTTTCCTAAAATGTAGCTGAGTCTCAGTATCTAGAATAAATGAAGGAACTCCTGCTATGCTGGAAGTGAAAGCAGGAGAGTCCAGACTCTGCCTAGTGTCCCCATCTAGTCCCCAGAACACAGGGTTGAATCTCCTCCACTACACACACACACACACACACACACACACACTTGCACACACACACGCACAGTCACAGACACACAAATCTGCAATCTTTAGGTGATATTAAAGCCTTGAGAATAAAACGGGGAATAAGAAAATACATGAAAAAACCTTTTACAGAGCCTTGTAAGATAATATCATTGAGAAGTAAAACAGGGGAAGGATGAGCCAATAAAGGAGGTAGTGAGAGAGCAGCTGGAAAGCAAAGCAGAAGTCAAGAAAGTGGGGGACAATGATAAGAAAAAGCAGGGACATTTCAAGACAGAGGTGATGTCCATGCAAGCAAGTACTGCTGAGAGGTCATGTCAGAAAAGGACTCAGAAATGACTGTCAGTGCTGGCTGAATTCTTCCAGTTATCAAATATGAGGCCACTTTTTCTTCCCTTCAATCCATTCCTACTCAAGAAGAATAGCTAAGTGCTTACCAGTAGAAGAATATCAAAAAAAGTCCTGATAACAATACCCAGTGCAGCCTTGTGTGCTGGCTCTTGCAATGGATTAGCATGTTATTTTCCAATTGGTTAAACCCCAGTACCATCCACCTCAATGCACCAGCTCAATGCCCACTCTACGCTCCTCGAGGCCTGGCCCTCCTGACACTCAGTCTGCTTTCCAAACCTTATGCTACGGCCTCGTTTTGGGTTTCCTTCCACTCACATGAATAGCTCAATTGGGTTTGCAGAACTTATCCTCTGTCCTCATCCATATTTCTACTACCAAGCAGACATAAATTCTTCTCTACAGAAGTTTGTGTGACTTCACTTAGTTTTCATACATCACTTCAGGAATCTTTTCCTAGCAAGCCATTTCCATTGTGCCTGAGTGGCTTGTCCTGCTTCATTCATTGTTCTCTGTTACCAACATTCTGCTATGAGAGATGTCAATAACTGCACATCTTCATCAATATTCAGAACTGAAGTTCCTGTGTATCCCTTACATTTTCATTTTTATTCTTCTCTCAGACACACACTTTTTATACTTTACTTCATGCCTTTAAGTCTGCTTTATTCTGAAACAGCAGCAAAGAGGTGACTGTCAGCTAAATTGAAGTTTCCATTAAAAAAATTAAGCAGCTTTGAAAGCAACCAAGATGACATATTTCAGCTCAGCCACTGAATTTATTGCAGAGTTTGTTCTAAAAGCTCACTGTAGAATTTTAAGACTATATGTGTGACTTATTCTTGGGTCACTAGGGCACATTCTGCAGGCTGCAGCAAGGTGATTCTGTGAAAATCTACATGACTTAATGAATCCAAGTTTCGTTAAATCATTAATTACATTCAGTGAAAGCCTATATAATGTTACTTTCTACAATTACTGGAAATCGCAGAAGAAGAAGCATTGGAAAATTGGAAGGGCAAGTATATACAAATTAACTGAGTTCATTCATTTTAGCTTCACCTCTTTTTATCCTTGGGCATTGTCCCCACAGGATTCTGGCATAACCTTGGGGACATCATTTGCTCGGAAATTTCAGTGGGGTTAATTCTGTCCCCCCAAAAAAAATCCTGTGAGAAAATTTCAATTTATAACAACATAGTTCAGACTGCTCCAGACTTTGACATAGCCTTAAATTCTTGATTATGACTTTTGCTAATCACTTGACGTACCAAGAAAAGCATATTCAGGAGTCAGAAAACTACAGTTTCAGTCTTGGCTGTTGTGTATGCTAGAGAAGGAAATGTCAATTTTCCTTTAACAGCAACAATTTCCTCTTTCATAAAGTGGAGCGTAAAGACATGTTGTACCTATCTGCTGTGGATATGGAGGCCAAGTGAAGCCATTTTTTAAGAGAGAGAGGCAGTCCACAATGGTCCCCGCACATTCCAGAATGTCCTTGCTGAGTGTGCCGAACTGTGATGCTTATGGGTCTTCTGATACTTGGTTGCTTCTGTAGCTAGATACACAGCCAAATAAGCAGGTCAAGGCAAGCACAGCATGACTATTGTACCAATGCCCACTCCCTGAGAAATGGCAATGGCTTGGTTTGTTTGGTTCTTGAGACCATGTTTCCCTCATGCTTAAAAGTCATGAGTCCGTGGCCTTGGTTCCCTCAGCCAAGGCACAAATCAACCCACTGCATGTCTTCCCTCTACCTGCTGCCATCACATCGCCCCATGGAATTGGGGGGAGAGGGAGAATCCAGTACCACTATCTTGATGTGTACCTTATTTGTTGTGCTGTAAGAAACAAATTGTGTTGTTCTAATTCATTAAATCCCATCGTATACTTTCAACACTTCTGGGAGAGGGGTTTGCAACAGGTTAAGTCCTTACTATTTTCACTGAAGTTGGAGTTTCTTCCCACAAGTCTTTCAACCTCAAAAACAATTTTATTTGGTACCACAGCATTAGTTACCTTCTATGTGCCAAGGTTCTCCAATTTATATTATTTTATTTTATGTACTACTGAATGTGGAGTCCAGGGCCTCCAGCATGCTAGGTATGCCCTCTAGCTCTACGCCCCTATCCCAGGATCTCAGATTTATTTATTCATTTTTTTTAAGTATCTAGACCTCATACTATGTGTACCCAAATCAGCTTCCATTGATGTCCCTCAGGTACCTCCAGGTTCACATCAAGTTCACCTGAGCTCATGTTATCCTTCATTGTCTACTCGATCTCTTCTTCTCATTTGCCCATTATGGTTAATGTAATCAATTCCAACATAACCTTTCTAGATAAAAGCTATGCATCTTACTCATATGCTCTGTTCTTGTCAAACACCTAATAATGCATACTTAATTAGCTACCTTCACTTCTCATTTCTTATGTCTTGTTTCCACTGCATTTCCTCTACCCTTATTGACACTGCTCTGCTTGCTGACATCACCTTTTGCCTAAATGAACTTCTTTTCTTTCCTCGACACATGAAAAACTCATTCCTGTTTTGGAAATGTATACTTCATTTTGTTTCTCATTGTCTCATTGCATTCTCTAACACCTGTATCTGATTTCTATTTGTCTCACTAGCACCATCTTTCACTATCAGCCTAACATCACCACCTTATGCTGAAGTATTTTTAGAAAATCTCTTGCCCTTTTATAAACTTGAAAAGCTGTTTTGTTCTTCCTTTCTACTTACAATGCACCACCCAGATTGGGCTTCCAGGAAGGACTTATACATCCCAGTGGCTGGGAATTCTGTCAATAGACAACTCCCAACTGATAGCCCCTTCAAGATTGCCTCAGCTGCAGAGATCTTCATCTGAGGCACCAATCCTTCCCATGAGCATCTCATCTCTAATGCCCAGTGCAAGAGGGTAAGGATGTGTACATCTTGGCCCAAGAACAAACAACTGACAGCACTGTAAGCTCTTTCTAGCTGCACAGCTCCTCACTGTGACCTCCTAGACTTGCACTGCTATAGGGCTTCTCCAGTCCATGACTGAAGCCAGAGGACCTCCTTAACAAACAGCCCAGGACCTCCTTAAAACACAGCCCAGGTCCTCCTTAACACACAGCCCAGGTCCTCCTTAACACACAGCCCAGGACCTCCTTAACACACAGCCCAGGACCTCCTTAACACACAGCCCAGGACCTCCTTAACACACAGCCCAGGACCTCCCCAATACATTGCCTGCACACTAATGCCCCACTCAGAGTCTGCGTTCCCAGAACCTGCCCTGCACCACACTAGCTGTTGCTTTGGGACAGGTACTCCTTTGCCTATCCTCATGGCAATCTTTTAAGAATCAAAACAAGAACAACTTCTTGTGTGATTCTCCTCTCCTTGAACTTTCTTTTCCACACCAGCTCCACCAATAATGTTGCAATTCTATAATCGCTTTTTGTGCTGCCATTATGTTGTGTAAATAATTTTATCAATGTACTCCTCAGAGTGTTATATTATCGATTTATCAACCTCTGTTTCTTAATAAGATCCCGTTCTCCTTCCCACAAGGATCTGAAAATTTTTCTGACTTTATATCACCACAATTCAATTTAATATAATTAGAGGCAAATAAGGACATGATAAATGCTGATAGAATTCCAAGTTTCATTGGAGAACTGGAAAATGATATTTCAGGTAGGTAGAATGGATGAGATATAAAACAGTGACCCAAGTGATGGTAGTTTACGATGTATTCATGTACAAGCTAACATTCATTCATCCTGCAGATACTGTTATCCCTCAGTTCACAAACGCTTCCATTTGTGTACAATCTGGTTCCTAAACAGAAGTGTTCAGCAAAATTGTGCTTTCATTCTTGAGCCCCACACTGGGAGACAAGTACCATCATGGCCATCCTCCCAGCAAGAACACTAACACAGTCGTCTTCCCCAGGGTCATGGAACAAATTAAGTTCATGAATCGAGGTACCACTTTTTCAATACCTGATTTGTTCCCCTCACCATATTTTGCACAGGTGTGGAGAGAAGACCAAGTCAAATATAGTCTCAACCCCTACAATTTAGTAAAGACAGACATTAAATATGTAAGTAAAAGAGCTCTTAGTGATGCGAAATGCAGGGCATTATGAGACTGTATAGCATTTCTCGGTCCATTCCTCACCTTTACTGACAGCAAGTCATCAAGTACTGAGACAGGGAAATTAAGAATACTTCTCTATTAATACTGAGGTATGAGTCAACAACTAAGACTCAGTCGGTTGTTTCTTGATAAAAGACATGATTGGCTCTTTAAATAAAACTCGAAGTATATACTATATCAGTCTGACTTTTTACCTCTACCAAGAATGGTTTATTTATTCTTTGAGCTAATACATATTTATTAAATCCTAACTGCCAGGAACCAGCTACCAGGCTAAGCAACAAAGATAGAGTATTGAAAAACAGATTTATTTTCTATTTTCATAGTGGTTAATTTTACCAAGTGAAAAATCTACTAAATTTATATTCAAATGGATTTCTGTTCTGTGCAATTTTCATTTTAAGAAATTTTTATTATGGTATGGACAGTAAATATGTGTTATTTAATTGTAAAACTACTCGGAGAGATATATGCATTGCCAATATTTATTTTAAATATTCACTTAATGGTCACTCTTCTTTATAATAACTAAAATCTGTTAAAATAGCATTGCAACCTGATTCCAAGCACACAGACAAACGATCATGATTAAATAAAGATTAGGCACAGTCAGCATGGAGGTTGCTTTTCCAATTAGGATCAGTGATGGGTATTTTAATATATGCTTCTCTTTGGGGAGAAACTTCAATAGAGTATGCACTGCTAAACGGAGTGTGTCTGGTTGTTGGTTAGATACAATGTTGATACTAGAAAAGGTAAAATGCTCAAAGCAGGTTATAAAAGGAACATAGCATGTCTTTTTTATCACTGTGCATTCAACTCATGGGAACTCCTTACTATGATCTTAAGAAAGGACCGTGGTGGTGACTTTTCAGGCCTACCTCGTGATGCATTTTCAGTATTGCATTCGTCATGCACCCTCTATCTCCAGCCTGAAAAGATGCTACCAAAAAAAAAAAAGAAGGTACCTGGTTTTTCTCCTGGTCAGAACTAAATAGGAAACAGGAAATTTATATATGAGTGCCTTCCTTGGGATGTTGGTTTCATTTGCAAAAATTAAATCCTTATAAAATGATGGATCATTAAGAAATATGCATTAAGAAATATAATTACCTTAAATGTTGAACTCTAATACATTGTAAATATATTTATACATAAATTAAAACACATATTATGATATGTTACTTACTCATTACAAGTTGCTTGGTATATTCTTCCAAGGTGGATGATTGGTTTTACTAAGCTCCCTTGCCCTCCACTAAACACAAGGATGGTAAGCTATATAATAGCTTTTATATTTCCTAAAACCCAAGAAATCACTCTTTTTGGGCCATTCCTCTACCAGGTTCCTAGGGACAATAGAGCACAAAGACAGAAAAAAAAACATGATTTTGGAAAAAGTGCTCCAGGTCTGGAGCTTCTACCATCATAATTTTTATTAGATGAGGAAATAAAGTTCTTTGGGATTATGTGAGGAGTCTTATGTGCAGACGAACAATCACAGCAGTAAGACGAGAGCACGTAGATTATCAGGACGAGACATTTCTCCCTAAACACACACATTTTAGTATCAAAAATACAATCACGTTTATGATCTTTTGAAAAATTTCTTTAACACATGAATATGTCATAAAAGTCCAAATGGAAAAAAAATGGTAACAAAGAAAACTCAGCCTCAGTGCTGTCTCTGGGACACCAAATCTCTCTCAACTCCACTGCTAAGTTCCCTGTCCTGCAGTAATACACTAAAGCACATTACACATGCGTTTTCTGCCTTGAGTTTTATTACTTGGAAATATATATATTTCCAACTATATATTGCCATATCACTAAGATATGTATATTATTCATATCTTCATATATTGAAATGTTTTGGCTGCCTCAATGTCCTGAACTGATTCAAAATTAGTTAACCTTTCATATTCATTTTAACCTGACAAAAGAGCAAGAAGTTAGGCATGTTGTATCAGGTGAATTGGGTAGATCAGGACACACTACAATGTCTTCACATGCCTACTTTTCTGTTGCATGGCATTTAGCAACAACACGCACTGTATTTTTGAACACACTTCATTAAGACATGAAAAAAGATGTTCAGAGCTGTTTCAGAAAGTGGCAAGAAAAGAATGGAGTAAGTTTTCAAAGTGAAGGGGATTATTTTGAGAAGGAAGAATGGTAATGTGTCTTTCAGTGTAATAACCTGCTTATTTTACTTTATTTTACTTTATTTTATTTTATTTTATTTTGGTACTGGGAATCAAACTCAGGACCTTGCACTTGCCAGGCAGGCCTTGTGCTGCTGAGCTACACCCTAGCTCCTAATCTATTTATTTTAAATATCCAACATTCTGTGGGATATCCTTTCCTATCATAAACCACAGTGGTTTGATTAATGATTATATATATTTTATTATATAATTTTTACATATATATTCTGTGCTCATCTACTTTCTGTTGCTATAACACAATACCTGAGGCTGCATTCTTTATAAAGAGTACATATTTATTTAGTTCACAGTTCTGGAGGTCCAAGAACATGACTGGAATCTGCTTCACTGTGGTGCATGTAGATAGTTTTCCCAAAAGTCTTTTACCAAATACAGTGTAATTTCCTGTGTGTTCTTGACAACTTTGTCAAAAATGAATCTACTACATAAGTAAAGGCAAGGATTTATTTCTGCACTTGCTATTCTATTATTAACACATACGTTTTCTGTCATTACCATGGAGATTTAATTACTTAAGTTTTGTAACACAATTCAAGGTGAAACAGTGTGATGACTCTGATTGTTATTCATATTTAAGATATATTGATTTGGGGGGTATTTTTATGGTCCTAAATAAATTTTAATATTGTAAAACAATTTTTAATGAAAGCAAGTTTACTATTTTTATTTAAAGAGAAAAAAACAGGAAAAAGGTAGAAATATTACAGAATTTCAGGAAAAGAAGATAAACAGTAAGAAATCACTAGTTGATAAGTTACATATTGTTCTTTTAGAAATAGTTATTCAAGTTACAGAATTAAAGCACACAAAGTAGACACTCAAGCAGTGAGAATGCAAACAGATCTGTTCAACAATCCAACAAGAACCTAGAAATATGGTCATCAATCCCACACAACTAAACATACATGCAGCTATATCTTTTATAGTGCTTCCTATTTCCTATCTTTTTTACAATAGCAATTATACTTTTTTAAATTTTATTTAAAGAGAAGAAAAAAAAAGCAAAACAGAAAAAAGGGTAGCAACAATACAGAATTCTAAAGGAAAGAAAGAAAAAGGAGAATGAGAAAAAGCCCCACTAAGAAATCAGTAATTTATAAATTACGTACTTACTCCTGGATGTTGTTGTTCAAGTTACAAAGTTAAAGGGTACATAGCAAATATTCAAACAGTCACACTACAAATAGTTCTGCTCCAAGATCCAACAAAAGATTCAGTAATATGGTCATCTATTTTGCATTCGAACATACATGCAGTTATACCCCTTAGAGCACTTTCTTTTCCTTTCTTTTTTACAATAGCAATTACATAATTTGGTTTTATTACTCTTGTAGTTCTTATTTACTTTTTACACTAGAGACACAATATGGTATCTATAAATATGATTCTTATTTATTTCACTAATGAGGATAGTCTCAAGTTGTCTCCATTTGCCTATGAAGGCCTAAACATCATCCTTTTTATAGCTGAGTAATATTCCATTGTATAAAAATGCCACAACTTTTTCATCCACTCTGCAGTTGATGGGCATCTTGGTTGTTTCCAGGATTTAGCTATCACAAATTGTGCTGCTATGAACATGGGTGCACATATATCACTGTGATATGAACTTTTCAGTTCTTTGGGGAAAATAGCCAAGAGGGGGATAGCTGGATTGAATGGGGCTTCCAATCTTAGTCTTCTGAGAATTCTCCATCTGGATTTCCATAATGGTTGCATCAGTATACATTCCCTCCAACAGAGGAGCAGTGTTCCTTTTCCCCCCGCAGCCTCGCCAACATTTGTTATTAGTTGATTTCTTGATGGCAGCTATTCTTTCTGGAGTAAGGTGGAATCTCAATGCTGTTGTAATTTGCATTTCTCGAATGACCACTGATGGTGAACATTTCTTCATGTATTTATTTGCCATTTGTATATCTTTCTCTGAGAACTGTGTGTTCATCTCAGATGCCCATTTTTGGAGAGGGTCTTTGAATTTGGAGGGCTTGATGTTTTTCAATTCTTTATATATTCTGGACACAAGTCCTTTGTCTGAGGGGCTGTTGGTTAAAATTTTTTCCCACTCTGTTGGTTTTCTTTTCACTCTGTTGGTGATTTCGTTTGAAGTGCAGAAACTTTTCAATAATGTGAGATCCCTTTTGTTGATTCTTTGAAGTGTTTACCATGCAGTTTGCATTTTGTTCATGAATTCTCTGCCTACCCCTATGTCTCCAAGACTTGTACCTACCTTGTGTTCCAGTATATTTAGTGTTTGTGTTTTAATATTTACATCTTTGATCCATTTAGACTTTAGTTTTGTGCATGGTGATAGGCTTGGATCTACTTTCAGTCTTTGGCATGTAGAGAGCCAATTTTTCCAACACCATTTATTAAAGAGACTATCTTTCTTCCAGTGGACATATTTACCCCCTTTGTCAAATATCAGGTGGCTGAGTGTCTCTGTAGTTGTGATTGCATCTTCTAATCTGTTCCATTGATCCTCAGGTCTATTTCTTTGCCAATACCAAGCTGATTTTATCACTGTGGCTTTATAGTACTGTTTCAAGTCATGAACTGAGATGCCTCCTGCCTTGCTTTTGTTGCCTAGAATTGCCTTTGTTATTCTAGTTTTCTTGTTTCCAAACGAATTTTAGTAGTGTTTTCTCTAGATCTGTGAGGCATGCCAATGGTATTTTGATTGGGATTGCATTAAATCTGTATAACTGTTTGGGGAGTATGGCCATTTTCACAATGTTGGTTCTTCCTAACCAAGAGCAAGGAACGTCCTTCCATTTTCTAATATCCTCTTCAATTTCCTTTTTTAGCATAGTATAATTTTCAGCATATAGGTCTTTTACATTTTTAGTTAGGTTGACTCCTAAGTATTTCATTTTTTTAGATGTCATTGTAAAGGGCAATATTTCCATAATTTCTCTCTCAGGGAGTTTTTTGTTTGTATACAGGAATGCTATTTATTTTTGAGCATTGACTTTGTATCCAGCTACACTGCTGAACTTGTTTATTACCTCTAGCAGTCTTTTAATGGAGTTTTTTGGGTCTTCTATATAGAGTATCATGTCATCTGCAAATAGTGATAATTTAACTTCTTCCTTTCCTATCTTTTCTCCTTTTATTTCTCTCTCTCTTGTCTGATTGCCCTGGCTAGTGTTTCCAGAACTATGTTGAAAAGGAGTGGTGAGAGTGGACATCCTTGTCTTGTTCCTGATTTTAAAGTGAAATCTTTCAGTTTTTGTCCATTTAGTATAATGTTGGCTGTTGGTTTGTCATAGATGGCCTTCATAAGGTTGAGGTAGACGCCGTGTATTCCGAGTTTCTGAAGGGTTTTTATCATGAACATGTGTTGGACTTTGTCAAAAGCTTTTTCTGCATCTATTGAGATGACCATGTGGTTTTTGGTTTTGGCTCTGTTGATGTGGTGTATTACATTTATTGATTTGCATATGTTAAACAATCCCTGTATTCCTGGAATGAACCCTGCTTGGTCATGATGTATAAACTTCTTGATGATTTGCTGCATTCTATTTGCCAGTATTTTTTTGAGAATCTTTGCATCAATGTTCATTAGTGAGATTGGCCTATAGTTCTCTTTTTTGGTTGGATCTTTCTCTGGTTTTGGTATCAGAGTAATACTTGCTTCCAGGAATGCTTTAGGGAGGATTGATTTTTTTCTCAATTTCGTTGAAGATTTTAAGGAGTACTGGCATGAAATCTTCTCTAAATTTCTTTTAGGATTCAGCTGTGAATCCATCTGGACCTGGGCTTTTCTTTGTTGGTAAGCTTTGAATTACGTTTTCAATTTCAATAGCTGATATTGGGTTGTTCAAAATTGCTATATCTTCTTTGTTGAGCTTTGTCAGTTCATATATTTCTACAAATCTGTCCATTTGCTCTGTGTTTTCCACTCTAGGTGAGTAGAGATTTTCAAAGAAGGTAATCATGATCTTTTGAATTTCCATGGGATCTGTAGTAATTTCTCCCTTTTCAGTTCTTATTTCATGAATTTAGGTTTTTTTCTTTCTTTCTCTTGATAAGGTTAGCTAGGGGTTTGTCAGTTTTGTTGATTCTCTCAAAAAACCATCTTTTTGAGTCATTAATTCTTTGTGCTGTTTTTTTTTTTAGTTTCAATTGCATTGATTTCTGCTCTAATCTTTACAATTTCCTCTCTTCTATGAGCTTTGGATTTAGCTTGCTCTTCTTTTTCTAGACACTTGAGATGGAGCATTATGTTGTTTATTTGTGCTCATTCTGTTTTCTTGATATGACAGTTTATTGCTATATATTTCCCTCTTAAGACTGCTTTCATTGCATTCCCCAGATTACAGTATGCTGTTTCTATATTTTCATTGAATTGTAGGTATTGTATTTTTTCTTCTTTAATTTCATCTGTAGCCCACTGGTTGTTCAAAAGGCTGTTATTTAATTTCTATGTATTTATGCAGGTTTTACAATTTATTTTGCCACTAATTTCCAATTTCAGTGCACTATGAACAGATATTATGCATGGTATGATTTCAATACCTTTGCATTTACTTAAGAGTGTTTTATGGGTAATATATGGTCTATTTTGGAGAATGTCCCATGCACAGCTGAGAAGAATGTGTATTCTGATGTGGTTGGGTGGAACAATCTGGAAACATCTACGAAGTCCAATTGCTCACAGGTATGAGTCAGTTCTGTTATTTCTTTGCTGACTTTTTGCCGGAGTCCAGCTGCGGCAGGGCTGGGGTTTCCCAAAGGTGGACAGGGAGTCGGCAAGTGAGAGACAGAAGACACTGCACACCAGTCTGTGAGTGAATCTGAATCCACTTTATTTTTTAGAAGCTGGAATATATATATGCTAACCTTGGCAGCAACCCCCAGCCCCAAGCAGGAAGCGCCCCAGGCTCAGTAGGTGTTAATTAACTCTTTTCACCTTTGTAACATCTCAATCTTGTTACTTAGTTAGCTTGGGAAATGTAAGCCGATGCACCTGGATGTCTGCAGGAGGAAGAGATGTGTGAGGCTATTATGCCACTCCCTACATTGTTTCCTTTATCACTTATGGGAGTATGGCAGTTCCTGTGAGGACAGCGCCTGTCTTAGGTCAAGGACTCTTCATACGAACCCAACCAGGCCTTACCCGTCATGGGCCTGCAGGACAGCAATTGGTCCTGTGCCTGTCTTAGGTGGCTGGTGGCGTAACATATGTGTCCTAGTTGCCTGTCTTTGGCTGCCTGTAGGACAGCGCCTGTCTTGGGTCAAGGACTCTTCATATGAACCCAACCAGGCCTTACCCGTCATGGGCCTGCAGGACAGCAATAGGTCCTGTGCCTGTCTTAGGCGGCCGGTGGTGTAACATATGTGTCCTAGTTGCCCATCTTTGGCTGCCTGTCCAGTGTCTCAGGGCAGTTGTCTCACAGGAACCCCGCAAATCCTCCTCCATGA
>PVLA01002116.1:0-24599 GCA_004027455.1 Hydrochoerus hydrochaeris | reverse complement strand
TTCCCACATAAACTCTCTCACACTACTCACAGAAGGCAAAACCCCACAACCAGTCCTCACAAAGGGGTTATCTAGAGGGCCTCCAGCAACCACCCTGGAGTCTCCACCCTCGACTCCATATTGAGCATTACATAAAAACATACACATGTGAACTACACAAATTACAATTATCAGTACAAAACATTCCAAGATCCCCGCGCCTAATTCCCACATGCGGTGTCCTTTTCCTGGAGAAGCGATTGTCACAAGGCGTGGATGGACTAGGACGCAGCATGGACAGAAAAGGGTGCCACAACTTTTTGTCTAGTTGATCTATCTCTTTGTGACATTGGGCTGTTAAGATCCACTGTTATAACTGTGTTCTTGTGTATTTGGTTTTTCGTGTCCATTAGTGTCTGTCTTACATAGTTGGGTGCTCCTGTATTTGGTGCATAGATATTTATAATTGTTAGTTCTTCCTCTTTAATTTTACCACTAACAAGTATGTAGGGACCTTCTCTATCTCTTTTAATCATTTTAGGTTTAAACTTCATATTGTCTGCAAGTAGAATAGCTACCCCTGCTTTTTTCTGGGTTCCTGTTGCATGTAATACTGTTTTCCATTCATTGACTTTTAACCTATGAGTTTCCTTTGGGTCAGATGTGATTCTTGTATTGAGCATATTGTGGGGTACTGTTTCTTGATCCATTCTGTCAATCTATTTCTTTTTATAGGTGAATTGAGGCCATTTATATTTATGGATATCACTGATATGTACTGGTTCGACTTTGCCATGTTATGTTCCAGTTGTTTCTTTCTGCTTTTCCTCTTATTTAATTGCTTATCCTCCCTGGTGGTTTCTTTCTGTTGTTGTTTTGGGGATTGGGTCATTTTTATCTCTGTCTAGTATGTCTTTCAGTACTCTTTCTAGGGTTGGTTTGGTGGACATGAATTTCTTCAGTTGTTCTTTATCATGGCAGTAACTTGTTTCTCCATTAAATTTGAATGAAAGTTTTGCTGGGTACATCAGTCTGGGTTGAAGTTTTTTTTCTTTCAGGGCTTGAAATACCTCACTCCAAGCTCTTCTTGTCTTGAGGGTTTGTGCTGAATAGTCTTCCCTGAATCTAATGGGCTTTCCTTGATAGGTGAGTTGTGTCTTTTCTCTAACAGCTTTTAGTCTGTTTTTATGCTGCATGTCTGAGATCTTAATTATTATGTGTCTGGGTGTGGATTTATGTTGATCATGACTTTTTGGTGTTCTCTATGCCTCACTTATCTGCATAGCAGATTCTTTCCCCATGTTTGGGAAATTTTCTGCTATTATTTCTGTACATAGATTACATATGTCATTTGCCTGGACTCCTGTATCTTCACTAATGCTCATTATTCTTATATTGTTGCTCTTGGCATCATCATGAAACTTCTGGATTGTTATTTCATGCTGCTGTGTTATTTTTAAAAGTTCTATCCTTTCCTGATCACTAAATGTGATCCTGTCCTCAAGGTCCGAAATCCTATCCTCAGCTTCCTTTAAGGGGTTTTGCACGCTTTCCAAAGAATTTTTTGTTTCTTGGATGTCTCTTTGAGTTTGTTTCATGAATTCTGCTTGTTTTCCATATTGTTCATTCAAAGTTTCAATCAGTTTCCCATGCTCATGTACTTTTTTCTCTAGTTCTTCTTTAGCTGCATTCAATAACTCCTTTACTAAAGTTGTTATTTCTATCTTTACATGGGAGAGTACTTCTAATTTGATTTCCTCTATAGCCTGATGCATTTGTTTTTTTATTTCACTCGCTATCTTTTCAGAGATTTCAGGTGTGTTACTTTTGGTGTCCTCTATTTCAATGTCTCCTATAGTTGCTTCTGGTGAACTATATGTTTGAGACTGCATTTTGCTTTTTCGTTTCGTCATTTTCACTCTGCCTGGTTTTTGCTATGTGTAGAGGGGATCACACACACACTCTTTTCAGACACACCAAAGTCTTACAGTGAGTTGGAGGAGGTTTTACTACTGGCCCTATTTATCCCCTGTACACCTCTATTTTAGGGGTATACTCACCACATTGATACAGTGAATCCGGTGTAGTCCAAAGTTCACCACCTGGGAGCAAAGTTCCAAATTTTCTCACACTAACTGGATCCAGCTGAGATCTTCTGATGATCCAGGTGGGAGGGCGGGCCCATCTGTAGCAGTCCAGGGCAGTTTTCAGTCTTGGTCGGGCCTCTTCCATGTTCCCGGTGGTAGGGCGGGCCCACAGTGGAGGTTCCAGACAGCCTACCCCCTGAGGTGGGCTTGCGCTGAGGTCCCTGTGGCTGGGTGGGCCCTTGGTGGTGGTTAAGAGTAGCTTACCCCTGAGGCAGGTTTGTGCTGAGCTCCCAGTGGCAGGGCAGGCCCTTGGTGGAGGTTAAGGGTAGCTTACCCCTGAGGCGGGCTTGTGCTGAGTTCAAGGGGTGTCAGGGCAGGCCCTCAGTGGAGGTTCTGGGCAGCCTTGCCCTGAGGTGGGCTTAGGCTGAGTTCCCAGTAGCTGGGCGGGCCCTCGGTGGAAGGTAAGCCCCTTTACTATTCTTATTTTGTTGCTTATATATTTGATTTCTACCCAAGGAACCATTGCCAGACCTAAGGCCACAAAGATTTATTTCTGTGTTTGTTCTAAGAGATTTACAGTGTGATCTTCTACATTTAGATATTAGATTCATTTTTATTTGATCTTGTATATGGTGTAAGCAAAGGTCCACCCACTTGCTTTTGTATTTAGATATTCACTTGTCTATCCCAGTATCATTTATTGAAAAATATTTTTCTTTCTCACCATTTAGTTGTCTCCAGCTTGTAATTGAAAATAAATTGCTTATAAATGAAGTTTGACTCCTGATCTCTTAATTCCATGTCATAAATCTGTATATCAATGCTTATGTCACTGCTATACTTTCTTGATTACTGTGGTTTTTTTAGTAAGTTTCAGTATCAGGATGCAAGAGTTCTCCAGTTTTATTCCTTTTTTTCAAGACTATTTTGGTTCATTTGTGTGCCATGCATTTCTATATAAGTTTTAGATTCAGTTTACCAATAGTTACCAACAAAGCAAATGGTACTTTCATAAGGATTGCATTAAATATTATTAGGGTTTACATCTAGCGTATTGCATTAAAAGGTTCATAAGTTCATAGGTGGCACTTTTGCAAGGTGACTGGCTCATGGGACACTGTAGTCATCAGTAGATGGCTGTGCAGAGGTCAGGTCTAATCAGAAGAGCAGATTCCCTGGGTGTCTTTTCAGCTCTCCTCATATATATTAGTACTCTGTAGCCTGGAAAGTTCTACTCAGTCATGTATTCCTATATTGTACTGCAATTTTTTTCAAAAGACTTGTTTAGTTTAGGTTTACAAAACCATTCAGTGTGATTTGGGCATCTAGTAGTAATACACATTTATAGACAAATAATTCAAGGCCCAGAGAGTTTTAATTTAACCCAATCTGTGAAGCAAGCATGGTGGAATTTGTGCTCTAATCCTGGATTCCTACCTCTAGGAGCCCTGCTGTCAGCATTGTAAGTATTATAATGTACCTTCTGGAGCTACTCTGCCAGCGCAACAAAGGACATTGCCCTCTGACAGCGATTTAAATCTAACCAGTTTTAGTTTTTAAAAAATTGACTCATTACAGTGCGTGAAAACATTTACTATAGATGTGACCTCAGAGGACTACAGAACCTTCTAACTATACTTATGTTTCTTTTGAAAGCCCAAAAACAATTGTATAAATAGTATAAAAAGTGCATTGTTGAAAATATAGAATTATGCTGCCCATATGTTTGAATTTGAAGGTACAGTGCTTGAAAAAGCTCAGTGTTGCAAAGGCATGCAATATTTATTGTTTGGTTCCCTGGCCCAGAACAATGTTCATTCCATTATTAAATGTACTGAAGTGCATTTATGTTAAAAGAAAGATACCTCATCAAACCGGCATGACTCAGTGACCAGCACTGGGCCAAAATTATTCTATGAAGTATCTGCCATGCAAATGGATGGTGAATTTAACCAAGATGATATATCAGCTCATCAGATGTCACAGCAATTTTGCAAAAAAAAGTGTCTTGTGCTTTTAAAGAATCTACTACAAGTTCTCTTGAGGTGGTATGAGTGGTCTCAATAATCAGGAAGGACTTTGCTCATAATTTTTTAGAGCATTGGAATATTCTATACTTTAGATCAATGCAAAGTTCCTTTCTTGCCATTCAAGACACATAAAACAGAAGAAATAGATTTATTTGTACAAAAGGAAAGGTACCGTATTTGTTAATTTAAAATACAGAATGGTTTTAAGTAATCCTGGAAATGAATTTCTCACATTTTGGAGGTCAAGTTCATTTCTAAGAAACAAATAAAATGTGTTCTGAAAAATCTGGAATGTATGAGATAAAAAACAAATATTTTTACAGTTCTTTAGAATTCACAAAGTATTTTTTCATATATCATCTCATTTAATCCTCAGGACTATTCTATAAAACAAGCAAAACAAATTTTGTTTTTATTTTTTAGACTGTACCTGGGCTCAGAGTTGTGGGCTAGTTCAAATTCCACAAAGACTTAAAAGCAAATAAACAAAGAAGAAAAGCATACAAAAACCACAGGAAACAAAACATGTGCTCTAGAATGCTTTGCTAGCATCAAACCAGATTTAATACTCTATGGAACAATGAATTTCAAACTTGGCAGCACATTGGAATCACCTGTGGAATTGTAAAAAGAATTACTGATGCCTTCGTTTCCCTCTTAGTGATTCTGTTGCCTGACCTGGACATCAGATTTTTTTTACAGCAACCTAAATGACTACAATTACTGGCTTAGAAATCACTGACCTAGAAGACCATGCCCTACATTAGAATCAACACCTTTATCATCTCTGATACTGCAGTAAATTTGAAACAATATCTTAATCCTGAGACCAAGAAAATTCAAAGAACTAAAGATTTCTTTCTGCAAGGAATCACATGTACTTATTTGTGGGATTATAGAAAATTACATGATTTCTCAGAGGAATTACAGACTAGTAAAGACAGACATATATTCCAATGACTATGACAATGGGTTGCATACATTACTCATGGTATAACTTCAGTTCTACAAATTTTAGAGAGCAAATAGGTGATGGGGATACTGAGAGTGCCTGGGAGAATTTCCAAAAATGAAAATAATTGTTGAAAATTCAGTCAGAGTGTCAGGCAAATGGCAGTACATTTGAGATGTGGGGACACAGGAGTAGCAAAATCATTTAGGGAAGAAAATGAGTGGGGTGCGAAGAGGGAAGCATATTGGTAGACTAAATCACAGGGTAAATCCATGGCCAAGAAAAGATGGGGCCAGAAAAGTAGGTTCATTTGCTTATATATTGTTTTAAGTAATATAATCATAAAGTGAGAGTTTCACACCATTCAATTGTCTGTTAAGGGAGAAAAAAGATCTCAGTACTAGGTTTCAAACCATGGGTGGTTTCTAATGTATTGTTAGCACAGTGGTTTCCTGCAGGCATGTATATATTTCAGTTCTCAGTGTACAGCACAGGTGTGCAAAATATGAAGCTGTATTCCTACCATAGTTCTACTTAGGTTTTACACGAGTCTCCATTCTATTAGGTAGAGACAATTTGGTCACATTTAAATCCATGTTTTCCACAAAATACACAGACAAACAGACACACACCTACAACTAACCTTAACTCACCTCCACGTGCATGTGTAGTTTTCTAAGCACCCAAGTTTCCCACATCTAAATTTGCTTGGTTTTAAGCCTGTAGAAAGAGAAGGATGGTAAGATTTAAACTACCATCCACTCCCACTCTGGTAATGGTCAGAAATTCTTCACTGCTTTTTCATCTTTAGTTCCCTGTCTCTGAAGAACTCTGGTAGTAGGGTGTAATTGCATAGCTCTCATGAAATTCAGAGGTTCAGGTCTATTCCCCATCCTATGTTGCTCTGAGGAACACAGAAATTGTATCTCTCCGTGTTGTGCTACAGTTCAAGACAGCATGTGAAGCCAGCCAAGATCCAATGGTCAACTTATGCCAGGATTACAAACCAGTAAACTGCAAGTATGTTTTTTGTTGTTTGTTTGTTGTAAACAATAAGATATGTCAAATAAACTAGATTTTAGCCTATCTGGAAATATCAGAGAAAATCTAGAAATATTGGCTCTATAGTTCACATAATTATTAACTTTCTCAGTACTGAGATACAATACTTAATGCCTAGAATTCAAAGATTTTTGATTTGGCTCCCAGTTTCAGGAGGTCTAGTCCATGGTTGGCTGGATACAGTGCAGGAACATCGTGGCAGAAGGGTGTGGTGGAGCAAAGATGTCTAGTTCGTGGTGCTAGGAACTTAGCAGGAAAACAGCACCAGAGGGGCAGGGACCAGGGCCCATTCATAGTACCCAAGGTCACAACTCCATTATCCACCCAGAGATTACCAGATGTGTACTGTACCAATCTCCTGGAAAGATCTGAAATGCAGGCAAATTGACACTCCACCCTTAACACCATTCATGAAAGGCAGCTTGGATGGGTTGGTAATCAGAGCACAAGTCTATCAGTTTATCCCCAGAGTATTCATGATATTCATTTTAATTCCTGACCTGTTACTGGTAAGAATCTAGGGGTTTAACTTTTGGCATAAATACACCTCAGATTTTTTTCTATTCTGTTTTTACCTTTTCTGCAAACTCTATTTGGGAAACAATGTACACCTCCCTTGTCACTTGCATTAACCATCACCTAGCAGAGAGACTTGCTAGGTCTTTTCCCTGTGAGCTTGACCTTCCACTCCCTTTCCCACCACTCTAGACAAAGAAACAGTATCTTTTTGGGGGGGAGTACCAGGACTCAGACTCAGGACCTTGGGTTTGCCCCGCAGATGCTGAGCCACTGAGCTAAATCCCTAGCCCCCTGGAAACAGTATTTTGAGTTGCTTAGAATCTACTTTTACATCACTTGAAGTTATATAATGCAGATGATTTATCTATACATTTTTTTCCTTTCTGTTTCTCCATTAGGACCTAGGTTTTGAAATTCAGTGACCAGGAAAAGGGTTATTTGTGACTCCCAAAATATTTTTCCTCCAGGTAACATGTATAAACTGCCTTAGCTCTAGGATGAATTGGAGGAAGTATAATATGGTAAAAGCAAGTAGGGAGAAATAAGTTTTACATTGTATTCTTTTGATTAGTATATGCATATATACACAAATATCTGTGTGCACTTTTATGTGTATATATATATATATATATATATATATATATTCCTTTTATAGAAGCAGAAGCACATATACTGATATGACTATAGTTTCTTGAATTTATTTTGCTTCATTTAACATGTTAATATCGTTTCATTTTTGTGTACATGTATCCATAATTTTTTTATCAACTGCATAATATTTCCATGAGTAGATTTACCCCAATTTATTGACCCAGGCAAGCAATAGCAGTTTGTATTTTTTACACTAAAAATTATGCTGCATTAAACAGCCTAACAAAGTTTTCTGTGCAAGTACACAAACACACACACACACACACACACACATATATATATACCTCACTAAAAGCTATGCTTCTTGATGAAAAGAAGTGTGGACATCCTTAAATATTCATAGCTATTACCAAACTGCTGTCACCAAGGAAATGTGTGGCAATCACAACAGCCTCAGTACTCAAAGAGCACGCCTTGTTTCTCCCTGTATTCACCAACATTTTTACTATCGCCATTGTATCTTTGATGATCTAGTTTCTTTCAATTTTCATTTTGACAATTATGAAGAGGTCTGAGAAGCAGTGAGGCAGGATTTGCGATGAATGGGTGAAGGAGCCGGCATATTGCCCTTGTCTATCTTCCCACGCATCTTCTCAACTTGCTTTCACACTGTCACCTCTAAAATATTTTCCTTCCAGGCTTGTCAGTTTAATCAACAAACTGTCCCTTTGGAGACTCAAAAAAGAAAGGCAACTGCATCGCTATCCATCCCAAGGCCACATAGCCCTCATCGGTGTCAGCGGCCACCGATGGAGGCCTTAGAGCAATGAGCAGAGCTGCGTTGGCAGGAAATGAAATTTGGTTATGAAGGTGAGAGCCTACACACAATACAGACCAATAAGGTGGTGGTGGCAACCAACCAAGGAAAGAAAAAGAGCCCCAAATTATGTCAGGACGGAGTAGGGAGAAGAGATGACATTCAGAAGCCACGCCAGAGGAGAAAGTCGACAGGAGTTGGTGATTAGCTGAATAAGATGGCAGAAAATGAGGGAAGCTTCGGAGCTAGTGCTAAGATTGTGGTCTTATACTGTTATGTCCGTGGTCAAACCAGCAAGCAATTGAGCACACGTAGACAGTAGAAGAGAACTGCTTCTTTTTGTGGGAGGTAATGAATCCATTTTGTAACACTTTGACTCTACAATAACTGCAAGGCATCCAAGGAGAGAAGTAAGGAAAGCATTTAAAGATTGGGGTATGGAAGTGAGAGAGAAGAAAGATGATCTCTGTATTTAATATCTTATATAAGAAAATTGAATTTAAAGAAATTCAGCAAAAGTTCTACATTTAAGCATTTTGAAGGAAGAAAGATAAAAGTAGGAGAGAAAAATAAAATGCCTGAGTGATTATATTGAATTAGAATCAAATAGGCTTACCCATTTATATTAAAACACTTCTAAATTTTTCCATCTTGCAATTGTGCCTGTAAAACAAGGATAATAAAAGAAATGATTACTTGATTAAGCACAATACAAAATGCTTTCACATAAAGACTTCCACAATCACAAAGTAAGCATGGGTTTCTAATCTCTTTCTCCCACATACCCTACCAAAAGAAGGAGACAATAGTTGCATTTTTATATAATCTCTGAATGAAAGAGACTTCTCTAAGCAGAAACCAAAATAGAAACTTTAAAGAAAAATGATTACTAGATTTGACTACCTGATAATGTAAAGCTCCAGCATAACAAAAGGGAAGCATTAAAAATAGCAGGCAAATGATAAAAATAGGGAAACATTTGCAACCAAATATTAAAAAGCACTCCCAAAACAACCAAGGTGAACAAACAAGGTGATCAAAATAAGTCAAAATGGAGTTTGCTAATAAACATGGTAGAAAACTTTCTATTTCACTTGTAAACCATGCACATAACTAAATTGAAGTGACAAAATACAGCATAGTCACACATCAAACTCAAAAAACGAGAAGGCTAACTTTCCTGCAGACAGTATATTGAGATGGTCCTCCTCATGAGCTACTGGTGACTGCATAAATTGTATCACTTCCTTTCCCCCTTTAGAGCACCTTGGCAATAGCTATCAAAAACCCTGAGAACCTTTGTGTGCTGCGAATCCATCACAAGAAAATAGGCTAACACTTGTAAAGATCTGTGTTAAAAGATGTGTATCACATAATGACATCAGGACACTGGTGAAATAAATAATAATGCAGAGGTCAGGGGTTTAGCTCAGCAGCGTAAGTGCCTGCTTGGCAAACGCGAGGTCATGAGTTCGATCCCCGGCACAAAAAAATAAATAAATAAATTATAATGCACACCAATATCATGTAGCTCAGCTCCTAAAATCTTTCTTTCCAATGACACTTAATGACATAAAAATGTTCACAATTTAATGCTAAATGATTAATGCATGATACGAAGAATTTTATGGAATACAATCCCATAAATATAAATCTCTGTCTTTTCTTGCCTCCCTTTCTCTCTCTATCTCATACACAGTGCTAACTATAGGGAAGTATTCTAAAATGTCCAGTGTGGTTGTCCCTGGATTGGAAGATTATCATCAATTTTCATTTTCTTTATATTTTTCTTCATTTGAAGTAATTGTGCATTACTTGATTATCAGGAAATAACGCAGACTTACAACCTCACTTTCTGCCTCGGCTCCTACACAAGTAATAGAACTCAGAATCTCAGCATCTTGGTGTCATTTCTACATTGCTTTCTTTTTAGACTCAAATTGTTAAATAAGACGGATCCAAGGTGACCATCATAAACCAGGCTCATGGAGGCGACGGCCCTCACCGAGAATCACTGAGCAAGTTATGGAATTAGAACACAAATTCCAATCTTCCAATTGGTAATTTAGTTGTCACTTCACTCTCTACTACATATCCATTGTATTGATTTTTTGAGGATCTAATTTTAGAAATTTGCACCTTCTCAGATTAAAATATAATCTTTTTGTGAAATACAAGTATTACATTAGTTTTTTCCTTTATTCTGTTGACCTTGCTTCTACGTACACATATTTGTTTCATCTGCATCACCTTCAGAATGCTGTGCTGTGTGCTAGGATAACTGGAAAAAATGCAACACAATCCCTGCCTTTAACAAGCTTTTGCTCCATTGTAGGAAGCCGTCATGTAAAGAGCTCATCCAAAGTGAAGGAAAACATAGGCTATGGGAACATAGGTCGGGGTTGCGGGCAATAATTCTCATGACCAGAGCACTAATGCTAATTCCATGTATTGGCTTCTATACTGTCATTCATTAATTCTTGAGCACACGCAATCATTGGCTGTTACTTCTAAACACAACGGTCTCTATCTCGGAATCATATTTTCCATCTCAAGATGCACATGAAACAATATAGAATATTCATAATGATGTTTGGTTTATATATCCATCATGTCTCTAGCCACAAGTACACACTGAACACATCTTCAAGGACTTTTCTCATAAAACTGACACCCCATTTCATCTCCATTCTGTATTCACATGATTTTATGAAAGCTAAGGGCTCAGGAGAAGGATATATTGGATCATTTCTGTTCTGCAAATCATTTATATGTGTGCAATGACTCTATAACAGTGATCTAACACACAAGGGAAAGAGTTTATACTGAGAACAAAGACATGTATATCAGCAATCTTAGTAACGGTGCACTAAACTAAGGCAACCTGGAAAATCTGAAACATGCAGCTATGTCAAGCCATCTCATTGAAATAGCCAGATGGGACACAAAACTTAGGGGCACATGAAACTTCTCAGTGCATCCCATTGATTGCTATCATTCTGAGGAAGTCAATTTTAGTTTTCTTTCCCATGCAATCTTCCACTTTACCTGGAAACCTGACATTCTAATGCTCGATCTCTTGCCTGTTACTTAATGTATAAAATACTAAAAATTTTAGGCTTTGTCTCAGGCAGTTCCATGATATGCAGAAGACGGGGGAGTAATTTGAAAGTAACTCAAAATATGTTCTTGTCCATTCTATCCTCTTACCCTCTGACTGTAACTCTCGCATGATTTTGTTTCTATAAAATGCAGAGAAGATGGTGTTATCTCCTGCCTCCTTTTCCTTGCTGTGGTCTTTTTCAAGTGGACTTGCATATGTTCCCTATATGTATGTTTAAACACACATCCGTTCTGAGCCTAATCTAGATCAAATTTATGTGGACCAAAAGCTTCAGCCCTGTCTCCTGTGGAACCTGTAAAGTGCCCCTTGCCATTCATTGAAGGCTCACCGTGTCAGAAGTGACCTGCATGCATCTGTGTGCTTCAGGCTTTATGAGTAAGTTCCTGTCTCCTCTTCTTTGTCAAGGGAGCTCAGGGCCATATTAACTCCTGCTGGATTCTGACACTTGAAACCCCAAGCACCATGGCCCATCAACCAGACAGGACTCCTGCAAGCATCAGCACTCGACTCAGACACTGACAATATTCCGAGATAGTCAGGGCCTTTGGGCAACTCTGAAACTGAATTAATAATACTTTCTCAGCCTGTCAACTCATGCCAGCCTACTCTAATTCCTTGCCACCCAGTCACCCTGAGATTCCAACGTGCCTCATCTCTAAGATGCTCAAGTAATGACAATACTAGCTTTCCCTACCTTGCGAAGCTAGTAAATGCATTAGATAAAATAATAACTGGGAGATGTTTGGAAAACTGTAAATGTGTATTTAAATGCTAGTTCTTCCTCGTGTTGTCTACAATTATCAGGGGCACTTTCCTTCCCTCTCCCTTCAAAGAGAATCTGCATGCTGTGAGGACTGTTAACTTTACCACTTCCTTAGCACCTCCCAGGCCTCCTATATCTTTCAGCAAAAGACTTAATTGCTTTGCCTTTTTCCACTGAGATTGGCATAAACAAGACTTCCAGACTCCACTGAAAGATGTCAGCCTCTCTCACTCCATCAGGTCAAAAACCCAGAATAATCAAAAGGCAGAGTAATGCAAAGGTCACCAAAGTGGTGCTCACTTTCCTAAGTTATGTACATTCTTTCAATTTATGAAACATAGGTGTCAAATAAAAAAGGAGAAAAAAACTAGAATTGCCTAAGTTGAAGAGCATTGTGGAAATGAGGAAAATGATGTTAAATCATCTATTTCCAGCTAGAATCTTATGATCATCCTTAGTTGATACATTCAGGATGAAAGATTGACAATTCCGTATTTTAAGTATGTCTTTTTCTGTTGTACTGCTAATATGAGCCAACTCAAATGAAGATCGTGTATCATTCTAGTGAACAGTGCTGTTCACTGCCAGACAAAAGACTTGGTTCCAGAAGAATAAGAGGATGAGGTTATAAACAAACCAAACACTCAAGAAATGTCATGCTTAGAGTCCCCTGGCAGCAACAGTAAAACTAGCTTAAAGCACAGGGGAACATTTGATTTTCATTTCCACAATATGCACAGGAATTAAGCTGATACTTTTGATCACCACCAAATGACCCCATCTGTGACCACATCTTAAAGATACTATGGTAGGTCTGCTGTGGAAGACTCCCACTAATCTGCTCCTGTCCCTTTCACCCTTTCGTGCAACCCATACACCTAAAAATAAGCTGCAACTTACCAAAGCATCTACTATGTACTGAAGGATTCACTTCAGGGAAATGAGAAGGTAGTGATTCTCAAGAGTTGGCCCTGGAGACAATTTTCAAATAAGCAGATTGTGTTGATACATATGCTGTGCTGTTTGCACATTTGGCAGACTCCTTTCACTTACTGCACCTCTCAGGTTCGAGGATCCCAGTATCATCTACTTTCCTCTCAAACACTAATGCGCATTTAACTCAATGTGTAACATTTGCACTGGTTCCTCTGGAGAAGGGAGATTGATGAATGCAATGTTCCATAAAATAAAACCCCAGTAAAGACTAAGATGCAAAGTTCCTTTCACAAGTCCCAGAATTGTACCATTTTCCACTACTTCTACTGTGTGTGGCAGAACCAATAGATTAGAGAGACAAAAGGTCCGGGCTCAAAATTCACATCCAGAAAACTCTACGTGGCAGCTGCGTGTTTTGGAGTGAGTGGCTCTCCGTCAGCAATAGATTCCCAGAGTTGTTAAAGGTGTGTGATTGCATTGAATTATAAGTGCACACCTAGAGTTAAATGTCCCTAAAAACACTTCTTTGCTATGGGCAGTAGTGTGTGCTCCTAGTCCCGTCTGCTTGGTAGATTGCGGAGGATCGCTTGAGCTCAGGAGTTTGAGGCCAGCTGGGGCAACACAGTAAGATGCTGTCTTAAAACAACAACCAAAAAAACCCCCCACATTTTTCAGGAATATATTTTATACATAATAAATAATGGGTATAAATTGAATTAGCTCAATTTCTGCCCCAAATTCATTTCTTACCTTCATTTAGTCTTTACCTAGGTAGTCAAGTTAAATAAACTGATCAAAGTGGGCCTAATTCAGTATGTCAGTGTTACAGAATGAGGAAATTTGGAAACAGAGTACAGCTATTTACGAGCCAAGATGAAAGGCTGGGAACAAACCCTTCCTTACAGCTCTCAGAAGTGGATCTATAGTGCTGGAATAAAACCCTGTCACAGTGAGTTTGTATTACTTAAACTATTCGGGCTTTGGCACGACTTTATTAGGCAGTCCTGGAAAAAACAATATAATATTCATTTATACTAAAGCTGACTGCACATATGCATCTATTTTTGGTCAGTATAGCTTCTTGGGATCCCAGAAAATAAAAAATAATGTAAAGATGTTGGAACTTTGGGTGCTGGAGAACAGGCAGCCTACTTGCCACCCTGGTGAGCAGCTGGTGGCCTGGCAAGCCACTGGCACAACAGGGCGAGAACTATCAGCGACTCCTAAGCTCTGCATCATGTTGGAACTTTAGGCACTAGGAGAAACTGGTAAGCAGCTGGGGGCCTGGCAAGCCACTGGCACACCAGAGCAAGAACTATCATTGACCCCTAAGCTCTACATCATGTTGGAACTTTGGGCATTGGGAGATAAGCTGGCCTACTGGCCACCCTGGTAAGCAGCTGGGGCCCTGCCGGTGTGCAGGCTAAGAATCAGACATTGATCCATTCCCCCTCTCCCCCGTTAGCAAGTAGGCACCAGCAGTCTGAATATCTTTTTGGAGGATGAATGTATACAGCATAGCAAGTAAGGGGGATTTCCTTCTACCATCTCTTTGAAGACAAATATTTTTATCACTGTTTTGATTAATGGTGCTGCTTTATTCAATATTCTGTTTTTAAAAGTTCGATATTTCCTTCCATTTTCCTCTACTTGATTGAAACAACAGCTAATGTGAACAAAATGGGCTGTACTATTGAGCCCATTGTTCGTGTCCTTGTGACCTGCTCTGAGGTTCTGTGGTAGTTTTATTGCAGTGCGGTCGCATGGGTTTGTTCTGTCTTGTTCTGCTGTGTTTTGCTACCTTCAAAAAAAAAGTAAATAAGAAAGTAACAAAATACCTCCAAAAATCTCCCAACTCTACCAAAGCTGAACCATGGATCATGGATGAGGAGAAACTCAAAAACAGGGCAACAGAATTATATAAGGTGATTAAAAGTATATAACAACAACAAAACAAGTCAGTAAGGTACTGAGAAACCTGAAACAGGATATAACTAAGCAGATAATGGACTTAAAAAGTAAAAATAAGAAAACAAAGTGCTCTAGAGGATATGGCTGCATGTATGTTTGAGTGTGTAGGATTGATAACCATGTTGCTAAGTTGTTACTGGATCATTGCATTGAACTTCATTGCAGTCCACTGTTTGAATGTCCACTTTGTATGCTTTAATTTTGTAACTTTAACAACTAGGTCTAAGAAGACAATATGTAATTTATCAACTAGTGATTTCTTACTGCTTTTTTTTCCTGAAATTCTGTATTGTTTCTACCCCTTTTTCTGTTTTGCTTTTTTTTCTCTTTAAATAAAATTTTTTAAAAAATGTACAAATACTTCCATCTTATTTGGGAAGTCT
Organism: Hydrochoerus hydrochaeris; assembly: GCA_004027455.1. Lineage (NCBI taxonomy): Eukaryota > Metazoa > Chordata > Mammalia > Rodentia > Hydrochaeridae > Hydrochoerus > Hydrochoerus hydrochaeris. The sequence goes on along the minus strand of PVLA01002116.1, from coordinate 9,385 downwards.
AGGTAGTCTTGCTTATTTCACAGTAATTGTTTCTAGAAACAACAGAAGTAATAAAAAGGGTGGGCATATTATTTATCACACACACTGGTATAAATTTTTTGTGGGTACCAGGAATTGAACTCAGGCCCTCACACTTGCGAGGCAGGTGCTGTGCCACTGAGCTATATCCCTGACCCCCAATACTGGTATAATTCTGAAAATAAAAAGGACATTATTAATAAATACATGGAATCAACAGCAAACACCAAAATAGGGCTGTATCTCACAAAGCGGGACCTGTGGTCTCCCAGTATTGCAAGGTGAGAGTCCTTTGCCCTTCCGTCTCCAGCAACCAAGTCTGCTAATGGAAGACCGACTAGTTCCACTAGAGCAGTCTAGTTAATTTAACCATATCTATCAATTAGCTTGCAAAAACATGAGCTAAGGTCAGAAGAAAATCAGTCCAAATTAATTATGTCCATGTCATTGACTTTGACATTTTGCTCATTTCCAAAATGTGCTAAGGCTGACAAAGTTGCCACAAGTTTCAGTGGGGTAGATTTCAGTGTACAGATAAGTGAGTTCACACTGATAATCTATTATTTTTGGCTCCTCCAGCTTTGAAAGGGAGAGAGCTACAAGAATGTGCTCATTGTAAACATATTTTCATCTGCAAGCCTGATCAAGGACAAGCTGAAGTAACAAATCAAGGGCACTCGTTACTCAGCAGGCCAGCGGATGAAAAGCTGCTGGCTGTCAGAAAAATTTCCTCCCACTCTGGGGCAAAGAACAGTCAGTGTGCCCAGGGGTTTGTTTCCTTGGTTTAGGTTCCTCCCTGCTTACTTTGGGTCTGACACTGCCACCTCTCTAGAAGGGACCATTCTAAACTAGGGGGTGTTATGAGTGAAATAGTTGCTCTCCACACTAATTGATTTTTTTAATTAATCACTTCATTTAGAATCCATTGAACCTAGTACAGATGAACATTCATCATACTGAGAAGACCCTTGGTACAGAGGGAACATCCACAGCTGGTAATTAGTCTATGAACTGGCTCGTAAGTCTTTAAATCAGGCTGAGGCCATTCTTATAAAGCTAAAATGCCATACAACACTAAAAAGTTAAATAACCTTGTGAACACTGATAAAGAGAGAGAGTGAAGTGCAAAGTGAACCTATTTGGAAAATCCTGGAATCAGTTGATTCTAATATTGTTAAGAAAGAGATTAATAATGAGCCCCAAAATCATGACTGTCCTTTGCTCACATAGGATAGTGTAATGATATTGGAAAGAGCATGAGTCTTGCAGTGGGTGAACTGAGAATTTGCTATATTTTACGAATCTGGCCATGGTTATGAGCCTTAGTTTCTACACCTGTCAAATGGAGAAGTAATATATTAACTAATATATCTGCTTCCTATTTGTAGGGCTCCTACGAAGATCCATCCAATGAGTTAAAGCATATTAAACTCCTTTATATAATATGAAATACCTCAGAGTTAAATGATAGCATTTTGACAGAAATTTTAAAAGCATGATAAGTATTTATGAGGCTTAATAAATAAATGCTGAGCTACAAAAATGCAAGGCAAATACTCATCCTAATCAAAAGCAATGGTACAGCTCAGAAACACTGCCCTCATCTTGTTCACATTCTGTATGCTCGCCACACCACCCTAAATATCACGCCACCAAGAAAGAGCATATTCCATGAAACGGCACCTCCATGAAAGTCACCTGTGGTTAAACTGTCTCCTCAAGGCATGACAGGGCAGCATTGGCAGTGTGAGAATGTTCATGAGGTGGCAGAGGATATTTCAGATATTAACAAAGACTGCATATTAGAGTTTTAATAAGAGAACATTGCAGCTAACTTTCTGTATGTGGCTGCAAATGGAAAATAGAACAGAGAAGACAACAATGTGTAAACAAGTTGTAGGAAAAAATAGTCATGAGCTCCTTGGTGTAAACAATTGACTGGTTACAAAAGCCCACATTCGACTTCAGTGAATGAGCATAGTTGTTCATTAAAACTTTACAGCTAAAGCAGAGAACAAAATTGTGTTTCTCAGGATTTTGAATTCCAAAAACATTTTCTTGCCATGTTCTTCCTAATCGCTGCATTCTTTTCACAATGAAACAATTGTTATCCCTAGAGCTTATATTTTAGTACCAGATTAATCTACTGTTGCAATGAATATTAATACTAATAATCTAATGACAGCTTATCATTGGAATAATAATTCAATTAACAGCTTTTAATGGGACTGAGCTAATTGTAAGTGTGATTCTAATGTAAATTGTTCCAACACAAGTGCTGCTTTCATGGAATCATTCCCATAGAACATGGTAAAATAATAGCCTCAACTCCTGATTTGATTTTAACTTCCTGTTTATGATTTTCCTGGATCTGACTAACCCAGATCATTAGAGCTGGGAGGATCCTGAGAGATGTTGTCATCTGTCTTTCTCACTCTGCAGGTCACATAGTGGAAGCTCTGGAGCACCATTAAGGGTTGTCGCTTCCATCATATCCTGAAGCAGAAGCAGGTCTGCTAACACATAAAGCGATGAGATCTATAGAAGACCTTGCAGAAAAGACCTGCATTTCAGAATCGCAAAGTTTGAGTCCTGAGTTGAATTTTTCATATTAGTTTACCTTTCTAGTGTGACCTAATCATAACTGGTGAAATCAAAGGGGCTATATCCGGGATCAGCAAATAGCAACCATCATTTAAAGGAGCCATAGCATACCATTATGGGAAAAGTGTGAGACGTATGGGAAGAGCACCTAGACTGATACTCTGTTCCCACTGCTTACAAACTCTATGTTGCTAAGTGACTTCTCCTCTGTGAGTGTCAGTTTTCTCATCACTAAAATGAGGATACTAGTGTTTTCTCTGGGGATCTCTACATGAATTCAGAGCAACAAGACATGGGAAAATACTTTGTAAGGCACAAATCACTGTATCGCATTTGGATTTTAAACACTGATATGAAAAGGCACTCCACTCACAATGAAATTGAAATTTAGAAGACATAGTTTGCAAACAAACAGAACTGTTAGGAAGGCTGTAAGGTTGACAGCCTGTCAGATGAGTATGCAAACAGGAAGTTCAGTTGGTGGTTTCAGTAACAGACACAGGGCATCAGGGCTGTGGTACTCACAATAGCAAGTAGACATGGATTACAGCAAATGGAAACTGAAAGAGGCTGAGAATTTAATTGCATGATAAAGCACTGGAGCTAAACAAGTCCATTTTTATTGGCACATCTATTTGATATGTATATTAAATTTTTTAAAAACTATAGAGACTAAGGCTTGGCAACACAAACATTTCCACCACTGACATAAAACTAATGGGTATAAGACTGGAATGTGATGCCAGTATTCTTCCCATCACGATCTGCTGCTTGGTTCACCATTAACAGTTCATGCAAAGGTATTGCTTTGTGCTACCTTATTTTTCAGTATTGTCCTTAACTGCCTGTATTACTCAGCTTTCCTGTTGCTGGGATAAAATATCCAACATCTTCAAATTAAAGCAGAAGAAGTTTAATATGGGTGACAGTTTCATTGGGTTTAGTCCTCATGGTAGCTGGGAAGTGGAGCACAGAGGAACAGTACCAACAAAAGGGATATCCCAGGACCGGGGGTTTAGCTCAGCGGCATTAAGTGTCTGCCTGGCAAACATGAGGTCGTGAGTTTGATCCCTGGCACCAAAAAAAAAGTTCAAAAGAGATATCCTTCAGTCATGCCTCTGTTGACCTCCCTCCTCCAACTGGCCCCACCCCTTAAAAGCGCGTTCGTCTATGAACATCAGAGAATTGATGGGCACAATGCTCCCGTAATCCACTAATCGCTGCAGGAGCTCTTAATCCAGTCCCATTTACAAGATTACTGGGCACATTATCTATCTCTACTCTTAGCCTCTGTATGCATCCACTTAAATACTTTTATGTATTTAATTCAGACTGTGTATTTAGAAATACACAGTCTGAAATTTTGTGTTTGCATTTTATCTACATAAATGATACTGTACCCATTATGCACACTGTTACTATTTTCCAACAATTATATTTTGAAATATCCAATCATGTTGCCATATGTGCATCTAGTCCATTTGTAATAACAGTTGTGTAGAAATCATTAATACACATCTATCATATTATTTACTTGTCAATTTCCCAATAAAGGATAGCTATTCTTCAATGAAACATCATTACCTAGAAAATCAGTTTATAAAGATACACGGAGTTAACTAGGACTTCACCAATTGGTTTTACTGAACCCCACTATTTTACAGGTGAAAAAGCAAGGAAAATCATTTGAAAAGTCCATCAGCATTTTTATGCTAACAAAACATTTATCAAGAGTGAACAAATGTATAAGGCTAGCAGTGTCCAATAGAATTTACTTTCCTGGTAGTAATTTCTGATGACAGAGAGATTATGCCACATGGTGACAGAGAAAAGCATACCTACAATATCTGTATAATTTGTGTACGTGGGTATGGGTGAATTAAAAAATGCAGATTCACTGAAATTTAGGTGAAAGCTAGGAGTCCAGGTTACCCAGTAGAATGTCTGTGTGAGTTCAGGCAGCCACTTTAGTTTAGTGTATAGGTGGAAAACATGAATCCTGAGCCAGAATCCCTAGATCCAAGTTTGAGCTTCACCAATGAAGAGTTTTGTAACACTTGACAAGTCCTCATTGCTTAGGTATCCCCATGACATTAAACAAGGAGTAAAGGGGTTAATATCCCAAAGGCGTGCCTAGGCTATAGGAAGCACTCTATAGGTGTCCACTGAGTTAAAAAAAATTCTGAATCTCAGCTTTAACTTTTACAAAATATTAATTCCCATGGGTTTAATGAGGGAACAAATAAATGAATTAAGTCTGTCAAATGGCATATTAGCACCCACACATATTCCTTTTAAATATTATTTAAATATAACAGAGTTTTGATCATATAGACAGGTTTTAAAATTCCATGTCACAGGTAAATCAGAAATAAAAATAAAGTCTGGTTCTACTTGGATAGTAAGTTTTTAATTTCCATAGGTCATAAATTAGATGCAATACTCAGAGTTCAGAAAGAAATAACAGTTAACTAAGGATTTAGAAAGAGGTCAGTCAAGAAAAAGCAGAGACACTCTGGACCAAGAAAGTCACAGATGCCATGAATGGCAAGTCATCAGGAAATCGGAAGTATAGTGCGTCGCTAAGTATTGGAGGAAACTGTGATACTAGAAAGGTTTTTCAAAAAGTGTTCTAAAATTACAGAATCAATCAGTAGCACTGCTCAGACAAAGACTCAATCCAGGGTTCTTTCAAGTATATCATGCACAAACTCAAATTCCCATATATTAGAAGTGCATGCATCAGACTTTTTTCAAATCATACAAAGAGGATAAATTGGAAGAGATTATTCACTTTTAAATAAAAAGACTTTGCTTTAAAAAAGATCTCACACCAGGGTTCCTTAAATAGCAGCTCCCTTCCTGCATTTGAAATTAGACCTGATGCCTGCTGAAAATGAAGGGTCCCTGTAGTAGTGCAGAGGCCCAGTCCCCTGAACACTAAATAAACACTGATGAAGTTTGAAATTAATTTCATTTGCATAAATAATCATAGACATGACTTCACAAGCATATAAATCAGAGATGTTGTGGAGATGAGCTTAGTTATTTTTACAGACACAGAAAAATTGCAAAGTCAGAGGAGCCTGGGGAAGGGCACATTTGGGTTTCTCTTGGTGAGTGATCACTTCCCGGTTTGCTGTGAACTGTCCCTCCAAATCAATGGTGTTTGTCACTCTCATGGCCATGTGTCATTCCTTCCAGGAAAACTGGGACTTTTGACTCTCTCCCTGATTAGACTGTGATTTCTTCAAGGGCAAGGACAAAGAACTTGATGTCCTCATCTTTACTTCCCTACTGCTTAGCACAAAGTCTGGCACAGAAAAGAAGTGGAGCAGTGACAGTGGGAAGGAAAAGTGAGGGGGCCAATTAATGTTTCTTCAAATCAAGCATAGATTTTGTACATATAAATCTCTAAGCAAAGGAACATGTGATGTTTTTGTGGCTGAACACTGACAAGAAAAAATGAACTATACTGTACATCAGATGGTGAAAAATGCTGTGGATAAAAAGCAGAGCAGTGATACAGAGAGTGCTGGGGAGCTAGGAGAGGATCTGACATTTTAAGAGGAGAGATCAGGAAAGACTTTACTATGAAGCTGCTATTTGAGCAAAGATGCAAAAGAGGTAACTGACTAAGCTATGCTGTCTACTGTGAGAAAAGCATTTCAGGCAAAAGCAATAAGGCTGCCTGTTTGAAAACCAACAAGGGGGGCTGTGTAAGTAGGAGAGAGGAGAGTGACTAGCCGAGGCAGGGTAGGACACAAGGTCAGCGGGGTACCTCGGTCCACTATTGTGATGGATCTGGCAGGCCATTGTAAAAGAAGTGAATAGAGGATTCAGAACAGGGAACTGACTTGATCTGATTTGTGTTTTTTAAAAAATCACCTTTGCTTCTATCAATGAGAGCAACATTCCATAGGAGCAAGGGAGGAAGCAGAGAGGCCCCTCAAGAAACTACCTTCAATAATTAGGCTATAAGAAGATGTGACTCAAGTCATATCCATAGCAGAGAAAGTAGTGGGAAGTGGTCAGATTCTGCACACATTTTGAATATGTAACAGTGTTTGTCAATGGAATTGATAATAAATATGAAAACAAAGAGTTAAAGATGGTATCAACTATTTTATCTAAGAAACTGATGTGATGAATTTTCCATTTACTGAAAGAAGGAAGCCAAGGGAGGAGCAGGAAAATGTTGCAAGGAGAGGTACAGAGAGATAAGTTGGCACGAACATATTAAATAAATGAAGTATCCAAGAGGAGTCTTAGAATAGGCACCTGAAATTCTTGACAGGTACCCAGTCTAGACACATAATTTAGTACTCATTGGTACCGTTATATGCAAAACCAAGCTATATAAAGAGATCTACCACTATGGATGCAATTGTGTGCTCTCAAAGCTGCTGTGTCAAAATGCTAACATCCAGTAACTCAACATGCAACCTGATTTGGAGACAGGTCTGTTACAGTGTTCATAAGATAAAATGAAGTTTTAGATTGGCTTTATTCTGATAAAGGGAGAACTCCAGGCAAATGTACAGAGAGAATGCCTCATGGCTATTAGGAAAGTCATCTGTAGGCCAAGATCTTCCCCACAGCACGTAGTAGGAATCAACCCTGTCAAAACCTTGATCTCAGACTTCCAACCTTCACTTCTATGACCCTTTATTGCAGTCACCCTAACAAAGTAATATATCAAACTAATAAGTGAGCGTGGGTGGAGAAAAATGGCCTGGAACTGAACTGAACCTTGAGCCACTACAATTTGCAGGGTTTGTGAAGAAGAAAAGTAAGCAGCAAAGGAAATTGACATGGAGCAGTCAGCGAGCTAGGAGGTGAATGAGAGAAATAGGTACTGAAACCAGGTCACAAGAAAGAGGGAGTGATCTGCTTCATCAACTATTACTTACAGGTCAAGTAAGATGAGGGATGATAATTGGTCATTAGATTTAGCAACAGGCTAACCTTGAAAATAACAGTTTAGCAAAATAGTGGGGTGAGAGCCTGCTTTGAGAGAGAAAGAGAGGAGGGGAATTAGAAAGAGCAAACTCAATACAACCCTTTAAAAGAGGTTTGCAAAAAAAAAAACGAGCAAATAAATGAGATGGTGGGAAGAATGTGCAGGGAGAAGACCCTGTTCTTAAGACTGAAGAAATAACACATTTATTTTGGAAATGACCCATCAGATCAAGTCTGGTAATGTAATGGTTGGAGAGAATTGCTGAAATGATGTGCTTCAGAGTGCAATATAGTATAAATGGCAGGGATGCAGAGAGAAAGTCAAGCTTAGGACAGCACAGAATAATGGGTCATAGAAGCGGGTTTCTCTGATGACTTAAATTATCTGACACAGTGAGAGATCCTAGCCCAGTGTCTGGCACCATGTGATTGTTCAATAAATGTCATCATTTAGATGTTACATAAATGTTTTTAACTCTCCTCCTCCCACCTCTTTTCTTGTCCTCTTACTTATGGTTCGTCTTCATATAAGTATATAAGAGCCCATGGTCATAGCTGAAATCAGCTTAAGAGTACGGCTAAAGAAGGAGAAACCTGAGTATTTCCAAGTGTCCAATGCAGAAAGAAGAAAGGGACCTGGGGAATGAGCAACCTGAAAAGAGAGAAGAAAATCTGTAGAAAGGAGCAAAATGGGGAATTTTTCTTCAGGCTGCATGGCAATAAAAGATAATGAGAATCATAATTGTCTAAAGGCTCCACAATGCCAGTAAGCCACAGGGAGTCCTGCAGAAGGAGCTAGCGATTCACTGAGAAAGCAGAAAAATGAAAGGGCCTATTAAGTCTGCTCTCACTCAACACTGGTAGAAGAGAAATGAGCAGGAGGAGGAAGAGGAGGAGGAGGAGGAGGCTTGGGCTATTGTAGGGCCCAAACTTCATTGTGGTCCACATCAAGGTCACATCAAAGGAGTAAATTTTGGGAATTTTGTATGACATTATTTGGATTTGCAAACTATCAACAATGCTTTCCTGTCTGCAATCTCATAAATCTATACTTCGTCACTTCAGTCAGATTACTCTAATGTGCCTGTTCATCAAGTGCGTCTTACATTTGAGGACAATCTGTCCTATAGTCTTGGCTAGCATTTTTAATGTTCTTTTCTTTAAATGGAAATTATGTCACATGCTGAGGAAAGTTGCCAAATATGCAAACACGTTCAATTCTGGAATCCTTCATAGATTCTTTGGATTGTTCTTCTCAGGGCTGACATAGTTTTAAAAGTTATATTCAAATATTTCATTGTGGAAGTACTTAGGTCTACATTGCCTCTAGGTTTTTTGTTCTCAAGTTTATGATGCAAGTATTGAAGAGTAGAGGAAGGTTTACACTTTCAATGTGGAGGCCAGCAACACATAATTCAGTCTTTATATATATATCAAGTTTTCCTAATTTAATATGATCTTGGCAGTAGGCTTGTAATGAATGGCCTTTATTAGATTGAGAAAAGGTTCTTCTATACTTATTTTCTTCAGGGTTTTAATCATGAATCGATGTTGCATTTTATCAAAAGCTTTTTCTGTGTCTGTTGAGATGAGCATGTGATTTTTGTCTTTTCTGTTCGTGTGATGAATTTCATGGTTCTATTTGCAGATTTTGAACGATCTTTGCATCCCTGGAATGAAGCCTATGGGTCTTAGTGTGTGTGACCCTTTTGAAGCTTTGTTGCATGCGGCGCCCTTTTCTGTGCATGCCGCGTCCTAGTCCATCCACACCTTGTGACAATCACTTCTCCAGGAAAAGGAC